>JAOTAX010150503.1:0-15453 GCA_025629825.1 Erythroxylum guanchezii | reverse complement strand
AACATGTTTTCTAATTATTTTCTATTTTATGAAAAAAATTTCTAGAAAACTAGAGAATTTTCAGAAAGTAAACGCACCCCAAATGTTTTTTTGAAACGTTGTCATGTGCACTCAACACATATTATTCATATCCAAAGATAAAACGTCATATAGAAAACTTGATGGGCATATCCCCCATTCAAAACCAGACATAGAATTAGCCGCCCTAGCTATCTTATGAGCAACCTAATTCGTTGATCTCTTAACAAAAGCAGTATAAAGAAACTGATGCTCGTTAAGAAGAACTTTACAATCCTGGATAATCATCGAAAAATAAGAAGGAAAGTTATGTGTGGATGTTAGGAATCGAGTAATTAGTTGACAATCCGTCTCCACATAAATTGGAGAAAATGAGAGGCTTTTAATCCAGCCTAGAGCTTCTCGAAAACATAATGCTTCACCAATTAGAGGATCCCTCCATCTCGGTAAAAGCACTAACGTTCCTGCACTGTTTAGCCCTTTTCCAATCTCGAATCACCATTCCTAATCCATAAAATCCGGAAGATAAAAGTGCCACATCTACATTGCATTTAAAATGGTTTAGTTGTGGAGCTTGCCATTTTGATTGAGAATGTTGATGCTTTGAGGATGTGTTGTGTTTCCTGTTTTGGGCAATCTGCCATTCTAGAAGTGTTGTTGTGGCTCTATGAATAATAAAGGATGAGTTCTATGTTTTTTGATGCCATATAACTTCATTTTGTGTGGTCCACAAGCTCCATATAGTCATGCAGATCTCCTCCTTCTGTTCCTTTGTAGAATCAGCCATAATCGATGCAAGCTAATGATGCAGTGTGGTAGTAGGAGACACGTTCTAGTCCACAGAGTAAGCACGCCACACAGAAATAACAATGTCACAATGAAAAAATAAATGATGTTCATCCTCCGCTGCTTTACCGCATAACGAGCAATTGTCATCAATGTCAATGTATCTTTTTTTTTAAATTTGCTCTACATGGAAGTGCATTCCTCAAAATGTGCCAGCTAAATAATTTGACTTTACCTAGGATATGCAGTTGGCAAATCTTCTCCCATGGAAAACTAGTTTCTCTGAGTTCTAGATTCACGCCCTCCATACCTATTCGATACCCTTCTTTAACTTTGTACTCATCCTGATTGTTAAGGGTCCAAAGCCAATCATCCTTACACCTTAAGAAGCTGAGCGGGATCTATAGAATCAATTCTGCTTCTCTTTGATTGAAGACGTGTCTGATCTTTTCCTCATTCCATCGATGGTCCCTAATAAGCTTAGCTACAGTTTCAATCTGCTCCTTGTATTCTGAGTGTATATACCGGTCTCCATTATCCATTAGCCAAAGGTCTCTCCAAATATGTATATCTTGCCCATCCCTAACCCTTCTTCGACAGCCCTGTATTAGAATTGATTTGGCCTGATGTATACTTCTCCAAATTTGACTTGGGTTATTACCCAACTCTGTTGAAAAGAAATCTGTCTTGGGGAAGTATCTGGCTTTGAGAATGTTTGCTGCGATCTAGTTTGGGTATTTAAGTAGCCTCCATCCTTGCTTTGCCAGAAGAGCCAGGTTAAATTGCCTCAAATCTCGATATCCCAAACCTTCGTATATCTTTGGTGTGGCTGGCCGCTTCCATCTTAACCATCGTATACCCTTGTTTTCTCTTCCTCCATTTTGCCAAAAAAAACCATTCATCAAATTCTCCAACTCTTTACAAGTATCCAATGGTAATAGAAAAAGAGACATAAGATAATTCGGCATAGCCTGTGCAACAGTCCTCAACAATATATCTTTTCCAGGTTTTGACAATACTTTAGCTTTCCATCCTTATAACCTCTTTGTAAGCTTTTCTACCACATACTGAAAGACTTGGCGTTTACCTCTTCCAATGACTGATGGCATACCCAAGTAATTGGTATGTCCTGCAATCTCCGCAACCCCCAATGTTTTACAAATCTCATTCTTCATTGTGGATATAGTATTAGGGGTAAAGGAGATACCTGATTTGAGAAAATTTATTTTTGACCAGACGCGCTCTCATATATTTACAGAATGGTTTTTAAATGCATCGCCTCCTCCACTGTAGCTCTAGTAAAAAAGATAGCGTCATCTGCAAAAAATAGATGAGACATTGGAGTAGCGCCCCTTGCAACTACAGTCCCATGAATGTGATCTTGTTCCTGCTTTTTTTTTAGGTTAGCCGATAAACCTTCCGCACAGATAATGAACAAATAAGGGGACAATGGGTCTCCTTGTCGTAATCCTCTACCAGGAATCAAAGGCCCGTATTCTTCATTACCTCGAACAAAAAAATATGAGACTGAGGTTACTAGTTTCATAATCTTTGAGACCCATGCTTCATTAAAACCCAACTTCAACATGATCTGCTTCAAATACTCCCATTCAATTTTGTCATATGCCTTAGTCATGTCAGTTTTGAGTGTGAGGGAACCCACCTTTCCTTGAGTTTTCCTCTTAAGAGAATGGAAAAGCTCATACGCCACAATAATATTATCGGTGATTAACCGATTAGGGATAAAAGCACTTTACGTATCGGAAATAATTTGACGTAAAACTTGTTTTAATCTGTTGGCAATTACCTTGCAGACAATATGATCGGTGACATTGCTCAATGATATAGATCGCAAATCAGCTATTATTTTTGGTGCTTTCTTCTTCGGGATAAGTATAATGTTTGTTCTATTCATCCCAGGCATAGACGCATCTCCATTCAAATTGCTAAGACATTCTTGAGTGACCTTTCTTTACAATATCCCAGCAAGTCTGAAAAAAACCTGGATTGAAACCGTTTGACCCTGGCGACTTATCGGGATGCGTGGAGAACAAATCCTGACGCACTTCTTCTTCAGTATACTGAGCCACTAGCAAGTCATTATGTAGGGGAGTTACCTTACAATCAACATTGTTTAAAATCAGACTTGTATTGCCACTTGAAGAAGTGAAAAGTTGTTGATAATAGTCCAGTAGCATATTCGGTAATCCTGCTTCCTAGTCAATCCACTCCCCACTACTGTTTTTGAGCTTTGAAATGAAATTTTTTCTATGCTTGTGAGAAGCCATTAAATGAAAAATTTTCGAGTTAGAATCCACCTCTGCTAGCCAGTGCTGTTTGGACCTTTGTTTCCAATACATTTCACGTTGTAAAAGAAGTGCACTATATTGCTGTTCTAAATCTCTTAATACCTCCCTGTTTATTATCGACTAGCGACGCACACATGCCATCTGCTGTTTAACCTATGTAATTCTACGGTGAAACTCTTGCTTCTGCGATTTTGCCCAAATTTACAAATCTTCGGAACAAGAACGAAGTCTGTCATGGAGGGAACAGAGGGAGCCTTTCAACCATCCCTTACTTATCCATTGTCGACATTCATCCTCTATGGTCCATGCATTCTCAAATCTAAAACGTCTATCCACATATTTCTTCAATTGAATACCCAGCGATAGAAAGATGGGTAGATAATTAGAGGATTCAGTCTGGAGAACAGAAACTCGTGCCATCAAGAATGATGAAGACCAATCTGTTGTTCCTACCGCCCTAACCAGCCTCTCCCTTACAATTTCAGCCTTATTTCTTCGATTCTCCCAAGTGAACAGTGAACCCTCAGCCCCCAAATCGTATAAGTGACAATCCATTAACGCTTGTCTAAAACCTTCCATTAGTACTCTAGGATGTGGATTATTGCCCTGCTTCTCGAAGAGGAACACGATGTCATTGAAGTCGCCGATGACACACCATCGTAACGCCGACCTATTCCGAAGCTGTCGAAGCAAATTCCAGCCCAGTCGTCTGTTGTGGCGTTCTGGAAACTCGTAAAAGCCAGTTAAACGCCAGCATTTAACACCTTCTATACAAACCATTACGTCAATATGATTTTGGGAGTAGCTTATTAATTGGCCATTTCTTTGTCTTTCCACAACAAAACCAGACCTCCCCTGGTTCCAATAGGGTCAACCGCAAACACACCAGTCAAGCTAGCCTAGCTTGACTTTAAGTGGTAAAATTCTGTCTCTATTAATTTTAGTTTCCATAAGGAAAATAAAATTGGGCCTTTTTTAGGACACCAAGTCCTTTAAAGCTCGGACTATTCGAGGGTTCTAAGTCTCTGACAGTTCCAACTTAAGATACTCATGAATTGCGACGGGCTTCAAAAGCAAAGCCCACCAAATTCAAGTTTTTTGACCCAGCCGCAGGGGTACTCGGGATAAATTCCTCCTCCACGTCAAATTCAAGTTTTTTGACCCGGTCACAAGGGTACTCGGGATAAATTCCTCCTCCATGTCAACATGTTCAAGCGTCGCTTCTTCTTGAAGACGCCTGCGTTTAGGATCTAATACAGTGATTGTGTCAGTTACTGTATATGGCAAGATTTCAACGTTATTGGGATTTACCAAGATCATGCTCTCTAACTGATGCTGTTCATTACGAGTTCGTGATCCACTATTGATTTAATTGGGATATGGAATCCGAATCCCCTTAATTTTGGCTGTAATACTGGACTTTCCCATGTCAGTAGATATTGCCGGATTTTGTTTAGATATCGCCGGAGCATCAGTAGGATTGTCTTTGTGGGCTGCCGTGATATCATGTTCCAACCTTAACCATCTAGCTCCGACCTGGGTTGTTTTTCTGGATTCCGCTTTTAACCATGGGCCATACGCAAATCGTTCTCTAGGAATTTGTGGATGTTCATATAGAAGATGAAAAAACTGATCAGTGTGTCCAATAATATAACAAAAGTAGCAAAATATATTCAGTCTTTCATATTTAAATAAATGGATAGACATTTGACTATTCTATAATCCAATAATACCACAAAAGTAGCAAAATGTCTATCCATTCATTTGATGCAAAATAAATGGATAGAAATTTGACTATTCTATAAACACATAAAAAAATAATGGTGCAAAGAGCATAAATAAAGCTCCTCTGGAAATGGTTAGGTCTATAATGGCACAAACAAATTTTCCTATCACTTATTGGGTGATGTGATATTGGCAATCAAATATGTATTTGACCTTATGCCTATCAAATTAGTCACTAAAACATTATATAAGTTATAGACAGGTAAGTGATATAATTTATCATATATAAATTCTAAAGTACCTACACTTAAACTCCCTCTTATATGTATAGGAAATTAGGTCACAGAAAGGAAAATTGTATCTTTAAAAGATATTTTGAACATTCCAAAGGATATAAGTTAACTGAACTTGAGTCATAAGATATCACATTTTCAAAGAATGACTCTCCAAAGCAAGAAAGATAATTTAAAACTTATTTGTAAATGGAATATCGAATTAGGGTGCTCTAATAAATCGAGATTAAGTGGATGGAATGCATCTGAGTGGGAGCAATTTAGAAGATGATGAATTAGTTTATGAAGTAATGGAAATTACAGCCCAATGGGAGTTCTTTTACTATTATCTAAATCAAGTGGAAGTAATATGAAAGTAGAGAGATACATTTATCAAAATTTTCAATTACACTCATATTGTGAGTCGCTTAATCCCTCGAAGAATTTTTAACATTGAAGGAGAAAACCCTTATGATATTTTCACTAGAAAATTATAAGTCCATAAATGTGAAAATTATAAGGACAAATAAGTTATAGTAATAGACGAAGAATGAACTTTAACAAGTTTAATATGAGTTTAAGACTTGGTTAATCTTCTTAAAGGACATAAAGCCATAAAGAGCAAATGAGTTCTCAAATGTTATGTGAGAGGTTGATGGATCTTTAAAAGATACAAATCATGTCTAGTAGCAAAAGGATACACACAATAAAAGAGATTGAATATAAGAAGATATAAGTTCATATACATAAGTTCGATTATTTTAGCTTTAGTAGTTGGAATGGATCTTGATCTAAATCAAATAAATGTAAAGTGTGCATTCTTAAATGAGTAACTAGATGAAGAAATATAAATGGAATTACCACTAGGTTTTATTCAGAAGTGCCAATAATATTAGATGTTCAAATTATCAAATTTAATCTTTTATTTAAAGTAGTCTTGAAGTTAGTGGTATATTAAGTTTTGTGAAATTTATGTAATGTGATTTTAGTAATGATTTATAAAGACCACTAAGTGTATGTTAAAAGATGGAACAATAAATATGTACTTTTATTATTATATAAGGATGATATTTTGATAGCTAGTGAAATAATTAGTTTGTCAAGTAAATAATTAAATTGGATATTAACCATAATTAAGATAAAAGAATATGGATAAGGTTGCAAACATGTTAGAGTTAAGATTGCTAAATATCATTCAAAAAGACCATTCTCACTTTTAAAAGCTACATATCTCAAGCAAATACCATAATGATTTTATATTCAGGATTGTAAACTATTTTATTTCGCCCATTGCTAAAGGAGAGTGTTTGAGCAATATGTAGTCTCCTCATATTCCATAAGAAAAGGAAGAGATAAAGAAGGTTCCTTATTCCATTTCAATTAGTAGTATCATGTACATTATATTGTATATGAATAATTATAATATTAAGAACCTTAAAAAGAAATAAATGGTGATGGTGTATTTTTCATTGAGTATTTGATGCAACATATATTTAATTGAGTATTAAATATCATATTTCTAGAATGAATTTTAAACTAGAATTTAGTTTTAGAAACACAAGAATGCTTGATTTTAAATTGAGTTTTAGTTTTATAATAAATGTTAGAACGAGTATTGAGCATTCAGTTCTAGACATAAGAAGTATGTCAGACAAATGCGGTATATCTTCCCATATAGGTAATCTTATACACTATGATAAAAGAGAGATAATATTGTAACATATAAATGGTCAGGTTATCGAAGCCCTCAAAATTAATTCTGATTCTCCAACTTCTTGTAGTAGTCGTGGAACCAAGTCAAATCTCAAGAGAACTAAACACTAGTTTTTTAATTTCAAATAATAAAATAAAGTGGTTTTCGATTAATTAATTAACTAACTAAAATTAACAAGAAATCAAATTAATATAACTTTGATCATTAGCCTAAAAATAATATTTGTCATAATTCAAGCAGTTATTCCGAAACATATTAGGATATAATAAGTCTTTACATTTCTTAAATTAATTGGTTCAAACCTAGCATCCAAACCAAAACTTACTATCCATTGATTGGGTGTGATAGAATTCCATATCAAATAAATGATAGCAATAAGCTTAGTAAAAAAGACTAAGCCCTAAATTAAATAATCGAGATAGCTACAACTATTCAACTTAGTTTTCTTGTTTATCATAAGAAAAATATGCAAATTCATAAATAACCTACTTGCTACCAATCCTTCATGACAATTACAGATCATTGAATTCATAGATAGCGATTGAATAATCATGTAACATACCACTTCCATAGAGCATATGCCCGACATACCGAAGAATATTCGAGAACATAACCTACGAGAATGACACGTTAAGATGATCAAACCAACTCACTTAAGGCATCACATATGTTATAAGCATTTCCATGGTCATTTTGTTCAATGTTTATTCACAAACATACAGAGTCACAAATGTCATTATATTTTGAATTTCACATGTACATTGTACAACAGTTGAGAGATGCAATCTTTGATATAAACTAACTAAAAACATTTGCAGGTACAACTGATCCCTACATTGACCCATGTCCAGATGTAGAAGCTACTTCAATTAGACGAGCTAGATTTCTCCTAGACCTGAAAAAATAATTTTGAAAATTTGATGAGTTCTGCAAACTCAATGAGTGAACCATCATCGATGTGCCCACTCAAAACAGAACATAAACATCACTAGTATATAACATAGTTCAATCAATATATAATATATTTCAATCAGTATCTCACATCCTTCAAAATCAAATCCCATATATCACATCATTCAGTCTTGTATACCAAATCACAATGTGCATCATATTTCAACAAACACATTATGAATACAAACATTTGATATAATATTTCAGAATAACCCAATCATTCATTTCAATCCTTCATATCATCAACACAATTTAGTCATTCTTTGCAATAATTCACATGATACATGTAATGATATATATGTATATGCAAATGCAAATGCAAATAAGACTCCATTTTCATTTTTATTTTGTTGTGACCGAGTACCTATTTAACTGTCCCGTATCTGTTGTAGATACTGAGCTCATTTCAGATACTGTCTCGTACCCATTGTGGATACTGGACTCATTAGTCATTAAGTATGTGGCTCTTTGTGCACATTTCTTGAGCTTCAAGCTCTTTTTTACGTTGGTCACTCCTCAGAACTCCTTTATCTGATCATGCATAACAATGTATTGAAATGCAACAAATCACATATTATGCTATCAATATCTTTCATTCAATGTGCACAATCAATTATCACATTCATCAAATCTAAGTTTGGCATTCAACACTTAGTTGAGTACACATTTTTCGTGCAAACAATTATAAAGCACTTCCAATACAATCCCAAATATTGAACTCCTCAGACCATCAATGTCCGGAATTATCAATATCACAATCATATCAATAACAGTTCAATATCTGGAAGTTAATCAAAACAATTCAAACATAGTGAGAAAACATCTAGGTTAACTCACTACACATACAATTCAAACAGAAGCACATATAATTGAGTTTACAAATCTAGGTTGACTCACAGTATGCTTCATAATAACTATTGCCTTGATGATCCGGCAACGTCCGAATGCTGTAGGTCAAATTGTGCTTCTATTGTCATGTAATATACACATAATTCACATCACTAACTTATTTAAGCAAATGAGTACTCGATTACACACATGTATATGTGTTCTATTCAATGCATGCTCAATTGACTTTCCTAGGTATGTATCCTTAATCACAATTATAACTTATATACATCTAGTTTGCAATTAGATTTATGCCTTAAGTAAGTTTGTTTACCCTCAATTCATCAATCATACATTCATCAATCCTTTTCTAATGCTTTATATTCACACAATTTTCCCAATTCTCATTCATTTTTGTTTACCCTCAATTCATCAATCATACATTCGCCAATCCTTTTCTAATGCTTTACATTCACACAATTTTCCCAATTCTCGTTCATTTATACCTAATTCGCATTGTTCATATCCTTTGAATCACATTTGCATGCATAAGAACACCTTCATTCCTTTAATAACTCATAAATTCTAGCTTTAGGTACATTGATATCAAACAATCCATTCGTTAAGTTATAACATCAATTAACATCCTAAACTCATCAAACACTTAACTAATTGATTCAACATCAAACTAAGTCCATTTGAAGCACCAATCAAGTCCAAATACACTAATGTGTAGTGTCTTATCCTTATATGATTCAATAAGAACACAAAACACAATTTTTTTCTCACTTCTAAGCATTGTCACGATCGTGGGAAGGAACTAATACAGTTCCCATGATCGTGGGATGGGTGAACCGAAAGTTTACCTTCATTTTCCTTCAAATTTTCTTCCAAATTTTAACACCTTCATGATAGTCCATCAATTATACCTTAAAGACACTTGAACTCCTCATCAATTCATCTCTAATTCCAATTCAAAATCATTCAATTGGTAACTCATAAACAATTTATCTTTTATGCATCAAAACCCAAACAAAAACTTTCATTCACTATTATACATGTGGCCCCAACTCTTTCCGATTTCAAGAACACTACATTAGCACCCTTCTTTAGCATAAATTCACCTTCAACATACTTCAATCCTCAATCAAATTCATACTTAAAACATCCTATAACCTAGGGTTTCCATTTATCAAAAACAAAACCAATCCATCCATTAAATTTCAAGCACACTTCATCATCAACCCTACATGCAATTCATCTCAATTCATCCCTAATCAATCATCATAAATGTTATGCTCCATATGTCATTATAGGGCAATCAATCACTTAATTGTTCAGCTCAAAGTCTCCTTAATTATCAAGCAATCCAAGCCTACCAAGCATTCAAGCATACACCAAGAAGAAGATGGAATAAAAGGGTTTCAATCATAAGATGAAGGCTACAGAATTTTGACAAAATTCAAGGTTATGGAGATTATGTGGGTGTGTCGATGGTGAGGAGGAAGAAGAAGAGAGCATATGACTAGAAACATAAAAGAAGGCGTTCTTTCAAATGTGGGAATAGTGGGGTACAAGTGTGTGGTGAGAGGTGAGACACATGGTGTGACACTTGTCAAGTGGAAAGCTATGTCATGTGTCTTCTTCTCATGCTTCCAATTTGTCACATAATTTCTTAGGCCATTTGTCACTCATGTACTCAAGCCATTTGTCACTCATGTACTCAAGCCATTTGTCATAAATTTAAAGGGTCACTTGTCGCAAATATAAAGCACCACTTGTCTCCAATTTTACCATTTAGGAATTTTACTAAGCCAATTTACACACTAACTCCTCAAACTTCTGATTTTTAACAATTAACTCCAAACCAGTAACTTAAATCCATCAATTTCCAATTTAATTCTAATTCATCAAAATCATATCCAAGCATCCTAGGAAATGTCAATTAAGTGCACATAAAACATTTGTCACTTATTTCTCATATTTATAAACAATAATCTATATGCGTGTATGCTAATCTCATGCATGTACATAGAATAACAAATTTAGTATCCTAGTACACCGAATTAATCATCTAGTGATATAACTTATTTTATTTAATGCAATATGCATGAGCTTAATCTACTAAATCTCTAACTCTCAACAATTTAGGAGACAAGATATTACAGGTGTTTTCTCACTATGTTTGAATTGTTTTGATTAACTTTTGGATATTGAACTGTTATGGATATGATTGTGATATTGATAATTCCAAACATTGTTGTTTCGAGGAGATCAATATTCGGGATTATATTGGAAGTGCTTTATAATTGTATGTGAATACAAAAAATGTGTACTCAACTAAGTGTTGAATACCGGACTTAGATCTGATGAATATGATAATTGACTGTGCACATTGAATGAAAAATATTGATAGCATAATATGTGATTTGTTGCATTTCATTACATTGTTATGCATGATCGGATAAAGGAGTTACGATCGAAGTGACCAACGTGAAAAAGAGCTTAATACCCAGGAAATGTGCACAAAGAGCCACAGGCTCAACAACTAATGAGCCCAGTATCCACAATAGGTACGGGACAGTATCTAAAATGAACCTAATATCCACAACAGATACGAGACAGTTAAATAGGTGCTCGGTTACAACAAAATAAAAATGAAAGTGGAGTCTCATTTGCATTTGCATATACATATATATCATTACATGTATCATATGAATGATTGCAAAGAATGACTAAATTATGTTGATGATATAAATGATTGAAATGAATGATTGGGTTATTCTGAAATATTATATGAAGTGTTTATATTCATAATACATTTGTTGAAATATGATGCACATTGTGGTTTGGTATACAAGACTGAACGATGTGATATATGGGATTTGATTCTGAATGATGTGAGATACTAACTGAACTGCGTTATATACTGGTGATGTATATATTCTGTTTTGAGTGGGCACATCGATGATAGTTTAGTCACTGAGTTCATAAAACTCATCAAAATTGCAATATTGATTTTCAGGTACTGAGGAGGCTTAGCTTCTAAGGCATTCTATTAGCAGCCTAGTGTTGTCAATTTTGGAAACAAGAATGACTCAAAGGTCTGGTCAGCTGATTGTGAAGAGTCTAGCTAGAATATTTTGGGTCCAGCATCCCGTTTCATGTTGTACATATTATATAGAGTTGTGAACGCTCACATGTTGTGTATTGTATATATACATGAATCACGATTGTGATAACACAATGAATGTTTATATTTGTGAATGAAATGGAAAGAATCGATCTCTGAAACATTTGTGTTATGTATGATGCGATCAATATGATAAAGTGATTGTTCTAACATGCCTTTCTCGTGGAATATGTGCTCAGATATTCTCTGAAATGTCGAGTATATATCCTAAGAGTGTGGTATGTTACAAATCAACATTAAATTAATTTGTCACATCAATTAATACTAATTATTCATTAAATATAAGAAATCAAAACAAGAAATACTTGAATTAAAACATGAATAAAAGTTTAGAACAAAATCTCACAAAGTTACAACTAGAGTTTTTAATCCCCTTGAATCAAAATAATTGAGTTTAGCCGCACATGGCTTTTGTTCCAACACCAAAGATAAAAGAAAGATGAAGAATTGAGAGAAAAATAAGAATAAGAATGATTGATTTTTTTGGACTGGTGGGGAATGTCACTTTTGATAGTGTTTTCCTACTCCAAACCTAATCTTATCTTATCTTGCAAAGATGCTTATATAAAATAAATCCCAATGCCTTCATAATAAGGATAGAAAGAAGTTTCCTACTTAAACTTCAACTCTTCAAGTAGATCTGGCATTAGGCCTTATCTTTCCTTATCTATGCAGCAATCTGTTCATTTTATCCAAAATTTGTTATTATCACCAATAATGTCCCAATTTGAATCAATCTCCAATTTGAATCTCCTAAAACAAAACAAACATTAATTTTCCTATTTGAGTGCCAAAATAAATCCAAAATATGAAGATAATATCAATTAATATTTCAAGTTAACATCTTATCAATGAATCACATCATGTGTGCACAACTAACCAATAAGGATAATATAAGTTAGATTCTTAACTAATCTAACTTATATTGTGTGAGGATCCTTTGAGGTTATAAGAACCTTAGTTTAAAATACTTGTTTTACTCAGAATCTAATTTCAAAGAATTGAGTTAAAGATTATTATCTTAGAATGTTACTATTAAATCATGAATGACTTGATATATTGGAACACTTTAGAAAAGCAATTTGATTTAAAGAATTGAGAAACATGAAAGATTATTATAAATTCCAGTTTAAATCAGGATATATTTAAAAGGCTCCACTTTTGATGCTATAAGCACTACAAATATGAAGCATTTACATGATGAGATTAAGGTGATAATTGATGCAATAAATGATCTAGGGTGTAGCATACTAAATCTATTCAAGGATCAATTCATTTATCGATATGACATATATTCCTAACAGATGTATGAAAATGTGCTTTTGTCATATGTTGGTCGGCCAAGTCATTGGACAAGTATCAGAACTACTTAATTCTAATTGATTAATCACATTATACATTAGAAGGAGATTTTGTTTAAGTTATAATCCATTTATAAATTAAATAATTAATAAAAATGTTAATTATCAAAAACGTAAGAATTGCTTTAACTATTCAGCCCATTGTAATAATATTTAATTACATTATAAGTGTATTTATTCCCTTTAATATTTGTATTTTTTAATTATACTATTCTTTTAATTTGACTCAAGATTTAGAACAGTATATCTTATCTACTACTTTATAGTTTTTTAATAGAATCTTTTTATTTTTTATCATCATCCAACCATTAACTAACTAATAAAAATCTCAAAATGATCATTGTAAAATTAGGTGAAATGCAATTTAAGGCTCATTTTCCTATACTAATATTTGTGATAATTTATAATCCTTGTATGATTTCCTCAATTTGTTCTTTCTAAAATCTTTAACATCATTTCTTTTGTAGGCTTAAGGGCTTTATTAAAAGGAAAATTTTGGATTTATGCATTCACTAAAATTCGTTTATGCTCTACTACCAATCTTAAGTATGGATTTTATGACATAATTAATTAAGGGCATTCTTTATCTTATACGTGTTTGTTTAATTAACTATCTTATAAGCTAAAGTCCATAGGATAAATATATTTTACAAATAGGATTAAGATGAGATCATAATTATGAGATTTATAACATTTTATCCCTAAATTGTTCCAATTCATTGTCTATTAATACTGAACATTAGTAGATTAGAAAGATGAACACATGTTATTTTTCTTTCTTATGGAGAAAATGACTAATCTCATAGACTAAAGTATATAGATACCTAAAAAAAATATGAGTTCTTCTTAGAGAATAAATTCCTTAAATTGGGCCAATTATGAGGATCTTGAATGAAACATTACTTTGTGTCTATAAATTTCGTCATTATAATAGTTGTGCAATTGATTCTTAAACTTGAGATTAGTAAAGTATCTCATATATAAATTAATATATTTTGATATTAATAATAACATATTGTAATCATAATAGCTTAGTCAGTAATACTTAGATATATTATGAACTATATAGGGATAGTTAAATAAGATATTAAATGATTCATTAATTGAAAGTAATTAGAGAGAATGTCCCACTATTCTTGATTAATAGTGATTTAAAGAATTCTTTGGCTAGAGTGATATGAGATTTGGAAAATGATATTTTCAAGTACCAATTATTAATCTATTACTAATTAGTAAGAAGGAACATTACTAGATCTAAATAGAGTAAATACTAATTTCATACTATATGTTCAATTGGAGCATTATATGATAAAATGATTAAATTATACATTATGTATATAAGCATACATAGATATACTAAGTCAAAATACTTTGATATTCCTTAGATTTAGATAGTCATGACATGTGATTATACGCCAATTTTGATTTATAATTATAAATTGTTTAATTGGATGGTTAAAGAATTTATCTAATTTAACATATTAGAAATCTAGCTAGTCACATATAAAGAGTAGTGAAAGAGAGAAAATATTAATTTAAATTAAGTTAGACTTAATTTTAAAGTTTGAGAAAATTCAGAGATCAAATATAAGATATTTGATTTTATTAAGATTACAATAATAATTATAATCAAGTTAGACTTTAATTATAATTAATAATTGAATTTTAAATGAAAAACCTTAAAGTCTTTTTTATAAATAGTAAAAAGACATCGAGGTGCTAATATTCTTATCTTTTTATCTCCTCAATATAAATTTGTTTTTCTTTGTTATGAGGATATTATGAAAATTTAGATATTTGAACAACTCATGGTTTACAGATTTAAAAGAAATGTTTTATAAGATTCTACATTAGGTATTTCAACTTTTATGTATTTTTAATTCTTGTTTTTCAATTATTTAAAAGATTTTGTTTTCCTATAGCCCTTTGTGATTTTGGAAACACATGTAATTGTTCTCTTGCGCTGCGTTTGGTTACTATCTCCAGTATGCAGAGACGGAACCAGATAAAAATTTAGAGATAGAACAGAACAAAAATTAGAGACAGTGAAGTGCTTGGTTGTGATGGACAAAACAGATAAAACTATTTCCGTCTTGAGCACAGAAATGTGTTTGGTTGCAGTTAACAAAATATAAAAACAGTGTCAATGACTAAAATACCCTTGCAATAATATGATTGGAAATATGTAATTCATTGAGTATTTTAAAACGAATGATTTTTATTAGTAAAAAAGTTAACAAATAATAATAATAACAATAACAATAAGAAATTAATTTCGTATAATAATAATAATAAT
>JAOTAX010150454.1:0-15464 GCA_025629825.1 Erythroxylum guanchezii | reverse complement strand
ATGCAATTCACACACTAATCATATTCAACCTCATTAACTCTTACACAAGCATAACCTTATCCAACAAATCAAGCCATGCTTTATGAAATTAATGCACAATACCTCAAAATTCATGCATAATAATTCCCATTTAATGCATCCAACTACAATAAATAATTAAAGCTTAACATAAAAACTTACCTAACTAAGCTTCCAACTCTTCAAGACTCTTAAATTCTCCAACTACCCTACTTCTTCTCCATCCCAAGCATGGTTATCATCAAGGTAAGAAGGTAGAAGGTTTAAGTTTGCAAGCATGTCAGGAAATCACTCAAGGTTGGAGGAAAACAACAATTAAACCAAAGAAAATTGAGAGAAATCCGATGAGGGGGCAAAGGAGGAGGGTTTTTCGGATGGAGAATAAGATAAGTAAGTAAACTCATATATTCCCTTCATCTATTGGAACAACCGAGAATACACCCAAGCATTTAATGAAATTGATAGGTGTCACCAATACACTTGTTCACTTTAAAGGGATAAAGACAAAACTAACTAATAATCTTTAATAAAAATAATCCTATTAAAAAAATGTTCAATCCGTTTGTAAGGGTCCCAATTTCGACCTTAACACAAAGTATCCAATAGTCCAGTACCATTTGATAGCAATTTTCGGTACCAAAAACCAGTCGGTTCGCCACTTGGCGATTTTTTCGGTCCGGAAATTTTTTCCGGAAAATTCCAGAAAAATTCCTAAAATTTCCTTAAAATATAAAACCTATAATGATCCACTTCGAATAAATTTTTAAGCCCATAAACCACATTTTCCAAAAATTAAAATCCCATGTAGGCACAAATACTGGGAAATATCATAAATGCATGTACAGTTATTTTTCATGAGCAAAAATTCCACCGTTCACAAATACCATTATACATGAACCATCCTACTTAATCCCAATCACTCTCATCTCCTTCCAAATTACGATTCTACCATTCCCGTGTTTACCCTTTCCGTCGGGGTGGGATGTTACAACTTTTAATTGGTCTCAAACCCTCACCGAAGAAAAGTCTCATTCATCTATCACAACAAGCTAATATCCTTTCAATTAAAATCCTCGTCAATCAACTTATGCATGCAAATATATTTATTCACTTATATTATGAATTTATAATCCCGATTAAGTTCAGTCAATAATAAAACATCTTTAACTATTAAACAAAAAAAACACAAAATGTACAACAATCATAGTAGCATCATAAGAAATTAAATAAAAGATCTAAGATGCAAACAACATTAATTGACACAAACAATAAAACTAAAAATAATTTTATGACAAACAATCAAAATAATAAAAGAAAAAGATAGAAATACAACATTAAGATGAAGATGGACGCTTTCTCGAGCGAGGATTAAAATTCGTTAGCAAATCCCTGATCTCCGCAATATTTGCCTTAATCTTGTCCAATCTCTCTTTACGTATGCCATTCAAATACAATAAGTTGATTCATTAATGAGTGATATTCCATAGAATTAGGTGCAATGTTAAACTGCGTACTTTCATGTGGTAAAGTCTCATCCCCTTGCGTACCTTCACCTGCTTCGTCCCGAATGCGCTTACTATTGAAGCTTCTGCTCTCTCATCACTAACAACAACATAATGAGCACCTTCCTACCTAGCAATCTTCATGGACACCAAGGACTGCAAGTCTAAACTACAATTCCCTGAAACTAACTGCATAATTGTTCTCTCACTCAGTAAACCAAAATATTCTGCAATTTGGATAACAAATGCCCCAACAACTATTTTTCTAGCTCTATCTTTGGTCACATCCATCATATGAACACTTAATCACATGCCAGCATTAAAGTGTTTAGCATGCACCATACACCACAGCACAAACAATTCAGCTTTAGAAACTACACCTCGGCTATCTCCTTTACCAAATATCTTTTAAGTTAAAAACCTATGAAGATAATGTAAGCTAAGGTCTACTAAAGCAGATGATTTAGACCTACTCGGAGAGAAAAAATTTGTTGAGTATATAATTTCATTCCAAAATTCTTTAAGACTAAATTCATCATGATAGTCATATAAATCACTATGTGGAAATCCAAGTATATCATTCAAATCATTTAAAGCAAGAACATATGTCTTATTCATTAATCTAAATATCAAATTAATCACGATACCATCTTCGTCACATATCAAATGTAAAGTTGTCAAAAATTCTAAATTTTGCAAATTTGTCCCATCCTATGTTATACAACAGTTCATTAACTCGATCTACAATTCCTAATTCAGTTATAGCTTTATGATCAATAAATCTATTCGGCATAATCTGACGACCATTTAAAGTTGCATACCTTAATTGGCTCCCAACACTGTTAAATTGAAGGCAAGGATTACCTAAAACAGGGACATCGTCTGCTTCAAAAGATGACGATGCTCTTAATCTCACATGAGGCATAATCTAAGTAACAATCAAGAATCAAAATATTTTCATTAATCTCAATCCGCACGAAACAATTTAATACTTAATTGAATTTAAAGTAGTTAAATATAATAGGCAAAGATGATAATCCAGCATCGTCATAGAATGAACATACATTCGGCTTAAATATACATCCTTTAATAAATAATAATAAAGTAAAAGATAAAAACAAAAAAGATAAAATTATGTTTTATGCTATTAGTTTTATGCGTTTCCTTTTTTTCCATCGCAAATTTTTAATAACTCATTTCACTAATCCATTTTTAATATTCTAATTTATATATTTTTAATAATTCTATCATAACTCTTTTCTTATTATACATTTCAAAATTTAAATATTTGTAATTTTATCACAAAATTTTAAATTACACAATATATATTTATTTTTAAATTATTTTGTTTTAGTCATACCCACTATATATCTTTATTACTTTTTACTTAAATATTATAATATTTTTTTAATTTAGTTTATATATTTTATCCATTTATAACAAATACATTTCCTTAATTTTAAAATTTTCATCCCAAATTTTTACTAACTAATTTTACTTATTCATTTCTAGTATTCTAGCTTATATATTTTTAATATGACAAATTTTAACCTTTTTAAAAAATTGAACATTTCAAAATTTAAATATTTATAATTTTATTTCAAAATTTTAAATTGACCGATATTCATTTATACATTAAATAATACAATAATATAACAAGTTTAAAATAAACAATCGCATGCTTAAATTAAGTGGGCATTATATTACTGCGCATTTGCTAAAGTAATTAGTTACATAGGCTTCTCAGAAATTGATACTTGAGTAATTAGCTGATGTGTAGAAACATGACGGATTTTTATTTGAGCCTAAGTGAGGAGTTGAGCCTATATGACTCTATTCCATAGTCATATCATTTCTTTGATTGTGTGATACTCCTATTGGTAGTCCACGTAGAAATTGCCTTGAACCAATTTGAATCTACCAGATGCATGCTAAATAGAAATGATTAAGGCCCTCACTCTTTTAGCCTTTGACTTAAACAACATCCTATGTCATTGTCCCTTGCAAACCCCTTAAAGCCTTTGATCTTTTTGTTTGTAAAAAAATCTTCATTTTAAACCTTAAACCCTATTAGTTTACCCTATCACAAGGTTAATAGAGTGCTAAGTTGCATCAGTTTGGGATTCTTGACAAAAATCTTTTTTTCTAAGACACTTTGAGTAGCTTTCTTCATACCTCTACTTTTACAGCACATTACATGTAGCTGCTAATGTTAGTTGTGTTTCTTGATTTTTGTAAAAGGAAAGGAAAAAACAAAAACAAAAAAAAGAAAAGAAAAAGGAAAAGAATGACATATAGTAGCAACAAAAAGTGAGGAATAGTTAGTTATATCCATTCATATGTCTCATAAATCATTTTGTGTCCCTTTGCATATTTAGTACTCTATGAATGCTTGTGATGAGCTCTCAAACCTCTTTGACATACCTTAAACCCTAGCCCCATTATAACCCTCAGCAAAGTCCTTTTGATCTATTTCTGCATGTAATCACTGTGGAGAAGAATTGGTGTATTTGCGAGCCTATGGTACTGTACTTTTTTATAGGGAGTCTTGAGGGAAACACTAACCTTAAATACTTGAGTGAAATGAGTGAATTCAGTGAGGAAGATATAGTCTATGCTTGCCTTTGTTTGATAGTGTCAGAATTTGAGTTTGATTATGTAAGCCCATAGTCATGATGTGTATAGTAATTGGACATTCAAGTGACCGAAGTTCTAAAGATTGCATGTTCTTAATCCTTAGGATGATGAATTGATAGAATGGATTGGTTGTTTCATTTGTTTTATGTGCTTCTTTGTGGATTTTAGCTCTAGTTTATTTGATCTTTAGCATTTTTTGCATCTTTTCTTGATCTTTGAAGTGTTTAGTTGTTTCATTACATTATCTAGTGTTTGAGGTTAGTTTTGGAGCCTATTTGTAAGATGGATTGATGCACGTTGCTAATGAACTGTGCAGGTGTCAAATTTGCTGCTGTGGATGCGGTATAGATGATTTAATGGTACCACTGGATAGATTTACAGAATTCAAATGACAATGAAATTTGATGGAGAGGAAGGACAACGTGTGAGGAGCTTACAAAAGGAATGAAGATTGCATAAAGCCATGGATTTTGTCGGATTGTTCACGATTATGAGCAGCTAAATATTTTGTAGGAGTTGTTCTTGAATTATTTGTGGAACTCTTGTTGTTTTGGATGCAATTATAGATGTTTTTATGATATTTGCTGTGCTTAAAGCACTCAATAAACAATTTGAAATTATTAATATTGTTAATAAATAATAATAACATGTACGTTCAGTATGTACCGAAGAATAGTAAATAATTAATAATAACAAAAGTAATAATTAAATGTTAATAATTAATTAAGTATAATTCATGCATTCTTTAATGTCAATGGGCTTAATAAAGTTAAATCTCACAGTAGCTCTTAATTAGTTATATTTATGTAATTATTAATTTTAAATTATTGCATGTTTTTATTAATTGTTATCGATAAATAATCGTAAATTATGTAATTACTAATAATAATAATTATTTATTATATATTAGTCATAATCATGCATGTTATAATTATTTATTAAATATTATTAATTAAAGAGCAAATATTAAGTATATTATAATTAATTTATCAGTTAATTATGTTATAATTAATCAACAATCTAACAATATTTTAATTAATTAATTAACTATTTAATAAAAGATGTTATATCATCATATAGGTGTTAATTAATTGTTAACAAGAAAACCAAATAACATGCACAGTCACGCCTGTGACTTGATATATAATAATTAATAAAAATTAACAGTTAATAATGTAGGGTCATTACTAACATATATATTAAATATTAATATTAACTACTTAATCTATTAATTATATTTTAATACATCAATCAATTAGTTATATATTAATTATTTTTAATTATAATTGAATAAACTTAACAGTTAATGATAAATACATAATTTATAAATAAAGTATAATTTAATAAATCAATGAATTTATTATATTTTAATTATTATTAATTATATCAAAATTAATTAATTAACTATATTTTAAATATATCAAATTAATAAATCAAAAAATATCTTTGTCACATTGACACTTGATTTATGCCTGTGAGTTTACACTTAATTAACTTAATAATAATAAGTAATCAAGATATTAATTATAATTTAATTAGTAAATTAATTATATAAATTAAATTTAATTATATTTAATAAAGTTTTATTTATCTACTAATTATTAATCATTAACTGTAATTATTTTTATGAATTTTAGATTAATCTCAAATTAAATCAGACGTAGATTTTAATTTGTATTAGAATGAGTTGAGCTTAAATGGAAGTAAAAATGAAGAGGAAATAGTGAAGACATAAGTTAGAAATCGTAGATAAAGCAAAAGAGAGGAAAAAGTGTTGAAAAGTGATGTTTCGTAAAAATCTTCAGAAGAGCTACATGATTGTGACAGAGTAACCCTCAAAGGATTTGCACGATCGTGCTTGAGGAGATATCCGGAAAAGCACGATTGTGCTTGCGAAGAATCAGCTGGAATTGCACAATCGTGATAGCGAGAGTGTAGAGATATATAATAGTTTTGAACATCCTTTGACTCCGATTTAGTTGAAATTTGGCGTATGAACTCGTCACACATTTTCTTTCCTCTTTATCAAATTTCATGGGCATCTGAATTCATTAAGAAAGTATTAATTATTTAATTATAACATAATTAATTGATTATAATATAATTAACACATATAAAAATATAATGAATTAATTTAAATACAATTATTTAATTAACCAATTAATTAATTTTGATATAAGTAATAATAATTAAAATATAATAAATTAACTAAATTGTGAAAATATAATTTATTTATAAATTAATCATTAATCATTAACTGTTATGTTTATTTAGTTATAATTAATAATAATTAATATATAATTAAATAGTAGATGTATTAAAGTATAATTAATTGATTAAGTAGTAGATGTTAATATTTACTAAATATGTTAGTCATTATTAATTATTATATACTAATATTTAGTATATATGTAGGTACTCAGTATATATATATAGCTTAAGTAGTCACGCCTGTGAACAGTCACAGGTGTGATTCCCATGCACAAGTCACAACCGTGCTTGTTATTTTGTTTTTCTTATTACTGGGTAATTAACATCTATGTAAATTTTTTAAATTGTTTATTAAATAAATAAATATTTAAAATATTATTAATTAGTTGATTAATTATAACATAATTAACTGATCAATTAATTATAATATACTTAACATATATAAAATATAATTAATTAATTTAAATATCATCAATTATTTAACTATACCATAAGTGATTGCTTAATCAATTAAAATATAATTTAATATTTAATTCTGATCTAATTAATTTAAATATTATTAATTGATTAAATTTTTTTATTAAATAGAATTAATATCTTCGGCTAACTTATTAATTAAGTATAATTCACACATGCTTTAATGCCAATGGGCTTAATAAAGTTAAATTTCACAGTAGCTCTTAATTAATTTTATTTATGTTATTATTAATTTTAAATTATTACATGTTTTTATTAATTGTTATCATTAAATAACCGTAACTTACGTAATTACTTATTATTATTATTATTGTTGTTGTTGTTGTTGTTGTTGTTGTTGTTGTTGTTGTTGTTGTTGTTATTATTATTATTATCATTATTATTATTATTATTTATATATTAGTCATAATCATGCATGTTATTATTATTTATTAAATATTATTAATTAAAGAGAAAATAAACATAAAGTAAAGAAAATGGTTTGTTTTGATATGTTGAGATGTCAACCAATTTTGAATAATTAGTTTATGAATTTGCATGAGTTTAATAAAGACAACTGTTATATGCCATAAGTAATTAACGCTTATGATCCAAGTAATAAAATATTGACGGTTGTGATTTAACAACAAAAAACTATCATGCGGATATGCAGAGTTTTGAAGTTTAAGAAAATAAGAAAATAAAACACAAAAGTACACAAGTTACATGCTTATTTTGCTCTAAGAAAAAGAGGCTATGACAATTTAGGTTTTTTGTTATTTTCATTAACATCTGCATTTGACTATGCTGTGGGTTCATAGTCGTTGAATCTTTTATAAAGACATTGTCTAACTGTTGAAGAAGATTCAACAATATCTTGTAAAAATATTAAAAAACAAAGTATATTAGCTACAGAATATATAAGGAAACATTATTTTTTGGATAAAAATGCTAGATAGATAAATAAAGATGATAATATAATTAACGCTAAAAACAAGTTTACAAATTTTGATAAAGATAAAAACGTAAAAATTGAATGAATAAATAAGGACAAGTACAAATTGAATGAAGAAATAATGACGAATACCTGAAATAGGTGGAGGTGTAATGTCAGCAGTGTTATTTTGATCATCAATTGAAATTTGATTATCTTTTCCAAGTGAAGTTGAAGCCTTTTCTAATTCATGATCATCAATTTCACGGTAATACATAACAGTGAACCGTTGTCTTTCAACTGGCGAGTGAACATGTATAGGTTTGATATGAAAAAGAAATATCTTGGTTTTCAATTCTGCGTACACCTTTTCTAAAGGAAGTTCCATCTTATTATTATGTGAAGGCAAAAATGTTAATTGTCAGCCAAATAATAAAGATATTATAATTGTCGTTATATTAAATTGCATCTATATTAAGTCAAAAAAGTATAACCTGGTGATAATACTGCATAACTTCAATTACAGTAAACTTCAAAAGTTTTCAGTAAGTTCGCCAAAAATAAAAGTTGTGATAGTCCCTGTTTCGTCAGTCAAATCCACGTCATAGCGGCATCTATATTTGCAATAAAAAGTTAATTAGAATATATATGTTAATTAGATATATTGAAAGCTTGTATAACAATGAGATCTTCTTCACGAGTGTGACTAGTTACGTTACAACGATGAAGATTTATCAAGGGTGTGAGTTACAAGTCACACCGGTGAAAAAGTGTCATGGGTGTGACTTATAAGTCACACAGTAAGTCACACCTGTGAACAAGGTCTCATGGGTGTGATTTAGCATGTCACACTCGTGACATCCAAGTACGAAACGTTAAAATGTTGGAAAAAAATTTGCACATAGAAAGTGCATGAGAAAAAAAAGGCAGTAAATTGAAAAGAGAAAAGAGAAAAAGGAAAACCTAGGTTCAGAAGGAAATTTTTCTCTGCAAGAATTACAAGTGAATGGAACTCCATAAGTAGCAGCTGTAGAACGAAAGCATTTCTTACATGCCATATACTAATACCTTTGCAAGATGTGTTGGAAGGAAATATTAGCTTTAATCCATGTTGTTCGCAAATATATAATAAGATTTTTATTAAAAAATCAATATCAAATAAGGAATGTTCATGAGAATATAAAATGTATTTACCTTACTAGTAGAATTCAAGAAGATGATTTTGGTAATTTTCTGATGTGATCCGAAAGATATATTAGGATTATATCTCAGATAAGATTGTTGGTTAATAAGGGTTTTAAGTTCCTTATTATGTCGTCGTGCCTTGGAACATAATAATTATAAATGTAAAAGCATCAAAATATTATAAAATTTGTATATAATTTGATTGGTCGTTGGAGTAAAGATAAGGCAGTGTCAATTTTTAAGATCCGCTACTTCTTCTATTGGTAGATCAATAAGAATCACTGAGTCAAACCAAGTAGATAATGCAACACCTAAAATATTTTAAAAATTAAATAGAAGGATAAGTAATAAAATATAATAGCGTGATGAGGTTCACTTTTAGTCTACGACACACAATTATCGGATAAGAATGTAAGGATTAGGTAATTTGTTGGCCCTTGTTAGTAACAAAAGAATTCCACATTGACAGTATAAGTGTTTGTTGCCTAATAAAAAAAATGTCAGAAAAAAGAAAGAGAAATTATCTCAATTTTTGTGAAGTATAAAGAATAACAGAGAATTTAAATTACTATTTGTTGGCAAGAACAAAATTTTGCACAGTTGAATGTTTGCCATCTTTGTTGATTTCTTTCTGATCCAAGACTTGAAGAACCATGGCAAAAATATCTATCACATGTTAAATATAAATATCATTAGATGTAACAGAAAAAAAAATAGTCAACATTGTATAAAGAAATAGATAAAAGGTCTAACCAACTGATTTTTCCTTGTCGTTTATGCAGTTGATAAGATCGCTGAAAGGTGTGTAGTTAAATTTTATAGGAATAATGGCATCATCATTTGGAACAAGTTCAATGACAGTGCAACTTGTAATTATCCATTGTATTTGTAAGTCTTCAGTTTGATACTGAGGTGGAATTGGCTTCACAATGGCATTACATTTTTTTTTTACACAGTTGCAAATATGGCTCATTTGTTAGATATCATTATTGAATATAATACCTTCAACTTACGATCCCTGTTAATAGTAAAGAAATTGTTAATAATTAAGTCAAAAAAATAAACATTTTGAATGAAGAAAGTGTAATTATTATACCTCATAATCAACAAAGATAAACTTTTGTCTCTTCGATAGTGTGCCAAGTAATGCGATAACATGCTGTTTTTCTTGGAAAATAATTTCACATGACCACCATTGAGTACCAGGTAAAATATCCTTAATCAATAAACGTTTTTCCATCCTGAAAATTTTGTTTAATAAATTAATCAGGAGAAAAGAATTTTTTTATATGAAATGAAATTATACTAACTTGAATAAAACAATTAATATACCTTCTGACATGTTTATACTTTATAATTTGACCAATTGAAATATTTCATGGAACACAATATTTCTTGTCTTTTAATCAAACTTTGAAGATTCAAAAGTTCCTGGAATAATTAAAACTTTAATAGATTCAGGAGTTCGAGCTCTTAACAGAGCCACATATAACTGTCTATGTGAGAATACAGGCTGATGGATTTGTTTATGGTCATTGCAAAACACAAACGAATAAGGAATTGCATTCTAACAAAAGGTATTCCATTTCTTCATTCTATAAAGATTGTAAGGGAATTTTATGTATAAAAACTAATTTTCCTTTGTGAGGTCCAAAGACAATTTCTGCAGAAATTGTATGGTCATTTAATTGTCTGCATATCAACCTTGTCATATTGTATAGTCCCTCAGTTAGATTCAAATTTCTCAGGAGCATAATTGGGGAGCCTTCTTTGAGTAAGAGTCTGTGTGGAGGTAGGCCTTTTGGATTTAAAGAATTGAGAAAATCTTCATAATCCGCTTGATGTCTTCGGTCAACCGTTTTGCGCAAACTCATGTATGAATGCATATTTCCTGACAATTTGTGAATGCATATTTCCTGACAATTTGTGAATCATCATGTCATTAATTTTGTCAACACATCTGTTTTTTAGACACAGTATACATCTATTTATCAATTGGTATGGATCAAATAAATACAAGCTTAGATCAAGGAAGACGTTTTTAAGTGACCTGGTGAAGGCAACGGTCCATCAGAAAGATGTAGTTGTAATTCTTAAAAAAAAAGGATATTAAAATATATAATGAAAATTTTGTACCTTGTTAAGGGACTCATCCTTACTATGGTAAGGAATAACCAGTTGTTTTGGCAAGGATATTTGATCTTGCTCATCAACTAGTTTGGTGCCTTCTCCTACATGTAATAAAAATTCACAAAGTGCTGGATTTGATATAGCTCTCATATTTATTTACGCATATGTCGCCAAAGATGTGAATTTAGAAGACTCGAATCAATTAGTTGTTGTTTTGTAACTTGGTCAATAACGGGCAACGTTTGACAAAAATCACTACCAAATACAACAATCTTTCCTTCAAAAGGTTCATTATAGTCCATGATATCTTGAAGCAAATCATGAAATGCTTCAATAGCTTCTTGTTTTTGACATAGAAGCCTCGTCCCATAAGATAAGACTATATTCAAATATCAATTTCCCAATACTGCTTTGCTTACTTAATTGACAAACTTTTTTCTTTGAAAAATCAAGCGAAATTTTAAATATTGAGTGAGTTGTCCTACCACCAGGAAGGACTGATGTTGCAACGCCTGATGTAACAACAACAATTGCAATATGTCCCTGTGGCCGTAAATTTGCAAGGAGAGCTTAATATAAGATATTCCCAGTTCCACCGGGACCATCAATAAAAAAACTTCCACCTCTCGAAGCCAAAATTGAATCCAAAATCAAATCAAATATGTATTTCTACTCGTCATTAATATTGTTAATAAATTCCATCGGGTTTGAAAAATAAATAAACAACTAGACATAATTGATAGAGTTTAAAAATTATAAAAAAAAAAGTTTATAACTTTGATCGCGACCTGCTATATAAGCAAGCCCTGCTAAAGTTAACTTTCATCGTGACTTGCTAAATAAGCAATCCCTTCTGTGAGTTTAGTGGAAAATTCATCTGCTGTTAATTTCTCTACATTTCAAAAAAAAAGTTTTAAAAAACAGAAGAATAAAAAGAAGGTATATAAAAATTATCATGAAAATACCAATAATTATGCTTTCTCTCTAAGAAAGGCAAGCCTTCAATTTTTTTGCAGCTACATTAACGTAGTTGTCGTTAGCTCTTAGTAACCATTCAATACAATTCTTAGTACAAAATTTCTTTTGTTATCAGGTAGAAAACAATGTTAAATGAAGCAGATATTTTGTGCAATATTCATATAACGTTGCTTCTTCCTACTTAAAAATACGAACTAGTAGAGAAAGAGAAGTATTTGACCTGGTTTTGTGATAAAGAATTTTCTTTTGTTAAACACCAAATAACAGATTTAATTTTCTGAACCTGATAGACAGTTTCTCTGTAACTCATTTTGAACAAGTAGAACAAGAGGAAGCTATCCGAATTGGAATGGAATTAGAATATAATGGAATTGTTGTGAACCAAATTTTAAATAAACAAAAGGCATCTTTAGAAAAATTTAAAACATATTAAATGTTTATTAAAGTAACATTAATTATTTGCATATTTCATTTCTAACTATATTTAAATACCTAACCTATGAATCGAAAATATTGTCTGCGAGAAATAGCCCGGCGTATGCGTCTTTAAATAGTCGTCGTATCAATTGAAAATATTGATGGATATCTATGGATATTTATTGAAAGATTTTATGTGATTTAGTGGCAAATTTTTTAAAACGAGTACAATTAACGTATTTCTACGAAAAATATAAATATGTCACGGGTGTGAAATTTTAAGTCACACCCGTGAAAGTGAATTAAGATGTCATGTAAATTTTAAAATTGTTTTTCTTAATCTTTCTCCACCAAATTTGTTGTAATGAGGGCTTAACCTATATTTTCATTAAAAAGGGTAACAGGAAACTTAGTAGTTTGATTTACCCAACACGTTGTATGTCACAGTTGTGACATGTTGAATCACACGCATGACATGATACCTTTTCATTGGAGTGACGTAACGTGTCACACCCGTAAAGGATATAATTTGCTTGAGGATTTGCGAGAAAGTGCAAACTAATTTTTCAAATGTTTTCACTGCAAAATGATATTTGGGTAATAGCTAACTGATGAATTTTGTCTGATATAAGAAACTTTAATCCATATTCAATTTTAACTTCAAAAAACAAAATAAATGTGCAAATAATTAATCAATATTTATATAATCAGTAAATAAACTTCTTTAATTAATTACATAAACTTCTTTAATTAATTGTGTAATTCTTTTAAATTTAAATATAATTTAATCAATTTTTCTATCCAGTTAAGTTAAATTAATGGAATAATTAATTCATTATTATTATTACTACTACTACTACAACTACTACTAATCACGACTGTAAATTAAGTAGTGCATTTGTACATACTATATTATATAGAATATAATAACTGTCAAATTTGATATGAATTAAAACAAATTAATAAATGCTTAAAGATGTTTAATACAACACAGCGTAGTTCCATATTCTACAACTAAAAATCAGAGGTTAATGTCGATAAAGACATTATTGGTTGAAGTACTATCTTGGACAAGATCCTAAAATATTGACATAATTTCAGCCTTCAAATAAATTAGGCAAAGTTAATAGTAGCAGCAAATTTTCCCTGATTTGCTGCAGCTAATTTTCTGATCTAGACATATCATCTTGAGACAGTTGGTTGTAGGAGCAGTAGGATAAGGAATATGAAATAGACAAAATGAAAAAACATGAGCCTTAAACCACTGTCCACCTGCCAGCAACAATGAGCTAAACTCATGATACTGATAAATAGAAAGCATCAGGCATGACTACTTAACATTTGAAGAGGTACATATATACTTAATATTAGTATATAATAGTTAATAAAAATTAACAATTAATAATGCAGGGCCATGACTAAGATATATATTAAATATTAATATTAACTACTTAATCTATTAATTATCAGTTAATACATCAATTAATTAATAATATTTTAATCATTATTAATTATAACTGAATAATCTTAACAGTTAATGATAAATAAATAATTTATAAATAAAGTATAATTTAATACATTAATGAATTTATTATATTTTAATTATTATTTATTATATCAAAATTAATTAATTAACTATACTTTAAATATATTTAATTAATAAATGAAAAAATATCTTTGTCATAATGACACTTAATTCACGCATGTGAATTTTACTTAATTAACTTAAAAGTAATAAGTAATCAATTTATTAATTATGATTTAATTAGTAAATTAATAATATATAAATTATATTTAATATTTATCTAGTAATTATTAATAGTTAACTTTAATTATTTCTATGAATTTTAGATTAATTTTAAATTAAATCAGTCACATATTTTCATTTTTATTGGAAAGAGTTGAGCTGAAATGGAAGTAAAAATGAAGAGGAAATAATAAAGACATAAGTTAAAAATCGTAGATTAAGCAAAAGAGAGGAAGAAGTGATGAAAAATGTTGTTTCATAAAAATCTAAAGAAGCACCTCTGCCATGATCGTGCTTGTGATAGAAAGGGAGCTTCAGAGGAGCTGCATGATCGTGACAGGGTAACCCTCAGTGGATTTGCACCATCTTACACAAATACAATTGTGACATTGAGGAGATATCGGGAAAACCACGATCTTGACAGTGAATAATTAGCTGATATTAGACGATCGTGTATAAGCACGATCGTGACAATGAAAGTGTAGAGATATATAATAGTTTCGAACATCTTTCCACTCTGATTCACTTGAAATTTGAAGCATGAATCCTCACACATTTTCTTTCCTCTCCACTAAATTTCATGGTCATCTAAATTCATTAGGAAAGTATTAATTATTTAATTATAACACAATTAATTGATTAATTGATTATAATATATTTAACACATATAAAAATATACTTTACTAATTTAAACATAATAATTTAATTAACTAATTAATTAATTTTGATATAAGTAATAATAATTAAAATATAATAAATTAACTTATTTATGAAAATATATTCAGTTATAATTAATAATAATTAATATATAATTAATTAGTTGATGTATTTGTAACACCCGGTATCTAGTTTATCCGGTATACTGAAATAAATCAGTATTTGAGAATAATGTCATTAAAATCAGGACAGTGAATAATAATTTTTGGTGACATCAAAATTAATGATGTATGACACTTTTTTGGTGGTCACAGGAAATTATACGGGCGAATGTTTAAGAACCAGTACAAGAGTGGCATTTTTGTAAATAAGTGGACATGAGGTTTATATAAGAAGCTAAGTTAGAAAGGAGACAAAACATTGTCTTCTTCCTTCTCTCTAACCCACGAAATCTCCATGGAAGCTCCCCTTCAAGCTTTTCAACCCTTATAACAAGGATGGGAACGAGAATCAAGCCATTTGGTCAATACAAAAAGGTAAGTTTCCATCCTAACACCTAGTTCTATTGATTAAAGCTTAGTTTTTCTCTCTT
>JAOTAX010150325.1:0-15481 GCA_025629825.1 Erythroxylum guanchezii | reverse complement strand
AATTTGCTCTATTCTCGATTGATGACAAAACGACCTCTGATCTGATTGAAATTTTAGTATGTTGTTCCTGAGTCTTGCATCTTGACATCCAACGGTTAGAATCTGATTTTGAGCTCTCTAACTTAATATTTTCTGGCTAGCCATACTTGTTTACGAGTTTGTATTATGTTATATATTGGGGATGATTATCAGATTTTTTTTTTGCGAAAGAGAAAAATGCCTAGAAGGAAGAAAAAGTTCAAGTCAAAATTTGCTCTAGTCACAATCGACGACAAAATGACCTCTGATTTGACTGCAATTTTAGTATGTTGTTCCTGATTCTTGCCTCTTGACATCCAACGGATAGAATATGATTTTGAGATCTCTAACTTATTATTTTCTTGCTAGTCCTACTTGTTTACGTGTTTGTATTATATTATATATTGGGGATGATTATCAGATTTTTTTTGTGCCAAAGAGAAAAGTGCCTAGACGGGAGAGAAAGTTCATATTAAAATTTGCTATAGTCTCGATCGATGACCAAATGACCTTTGATTTGAATGAAATTTTAGTATGTCGTTCCTGAGTCTTGCCTCTTGACATCCAATGGTTAGAATCTGATTTGGAGCTCTATAACTTATTATCTTCTGTCTAGCCCTACATGTTTACGAGTCTTTATTATGTCATATGTAGGGGATGATTATTAGATTTTTTTTTTGCCAAAGAGAAAGCTCTCTAACTTATTATTTTCTGGCTAGCCATATTTGTTTACGAGTTTGTATTAAGTTATATATTGGGGATGATTATCATATTTTTTTTGTGCAAAATAGAAAAGTGCCTAGAAGGAAGAAAAATTTTATATCAAAATTTACTCTAGTCTCGATCGATGACAAAACGACTTCTGATCTGATTGAAATTTTAGTATGTTGTTTCTGAGTCTTGCCTCTTGATATCCAACAGTTAGAATCTGATTTTGAGCTCTCTAACTTATTATTTTCTGGCTATTCATACTTGTTTACGAGTTTGTATTATGTTGCATATTGGGGATGATTATCAGATTTTTTTTGTGCCAAACAGAAAAGTGCCTAAAAGGAAGAAAAAGTTCATATCAAAATTTGCTATAGTCTCGATCGATGACAAAATGACCTCTGATTTGAGTGAAATTTTAGTATGATGTTCCTTGTTCTTGCCTCTTGACATCCAATGGTTAAATCTGATTTTGAGCTCTCTAACTGATTATTTTTTTACTAGTCCTACTTGTTTACGAGTTTGTATTATGTTATTTATTGGGGATGATTACGAGATTTTTTTTGGGCCAAAGATAAAAGTGCCTAGAAGGGAGAGATAGTTCATATCAAAATTTGCTCTAGTCTCGATCAATGACCAAATGACCTTTGATCTGACTGAAATTTTAGTACGTCGTTCCTGAGTCTTGCCTCTTGACATGCAACGGTTAGAATCTGATTTGGAGCTCTCTAACTTATTATTTTCTGTCTAGCCCTACATATTTACGAGTCTTTATTATGTCATATATAAGGGATGATTATTATTTTTTTTTGTGCCAAAGATAAAGTTGCACAGAAGGGAGAGAAAGTTCACATCAAAATTTGCTCTAGTCTCGATCAACGACAAAACGACCTCTATTCTGATTGAAATTTTAGTATGTTGTTCCTGAGTCTTGCCTCTTGACATCCAACGGTTAGAATCTGATTATGAGCTCTCTAACTTATTATTTTCTGGCTAGCCATTCTTGTTTACGAGTCTTTATTATGTCATATGCAGGAGATGATTATTAGATTTTTTTTGTGCCAAAAAGAGAGGAAGTTCGTATCAAAATTTGCTCTAGTCTCGATCGATGACAAAATGACCTCTGATCTGATTAAAATTTTAGTATGGTGTTCCTGAGTCTTGTCTCTTGACATCCAACGGTTAGAATCTGATTTTGAGCTCTTTAACTGATTATTTTCTGGCTAGTCCTACTTGTTTACGAGTTTGTATTATGTTATATATTGAGGATGATTTTCAGTTTTTTTTTGGTGTCAAAGAGAAAAGTGCCTAGAAGGGAGAGATAGTTCATATCAAAATTTGCTCTAGTCTCGATCGATGACCAAATGACCTTTGGCCTGACTGAAATTTTAGTATGTCGTTCCTGAGTCTTGCCTCTTTACATCCAACGGTTACAATCTGTTTTAGAGCTGTCTAACTTATTATTTTTTGTCTAGCCCTACATGTTTACGAGTCTTTATTATGTCATATGTAGGGGATGATTATTAAATTTTTTTTGTGCGAAAGAGAAAGTTGCACTGAAGGGAGAGAAAGTTCATATCAAAATTTGCTATTGTCTCAATCGATGACAAAATGACCTCTGATCTGATTGAAATTTTAGTATGTAGTTCCTGAGTCTTGCCTCTTGATATACAACGGTTAGAATCTGATTTTCAGCTCTCTAACTGATTATTTTCTGACTAGTCCTACTTGTTTACGAGTTTGTATTATGTTATATATTGGGGATGATTATCAGATTTTTTTTGTGCCAAAGAGAAAAGTGCCTAGAAGGGAGAGAAAGTTCATATCAAAATTTGTTCTAGTCTCGATCGATGACCAAACGACCATTGATCCGATTAAAATTTTAGTATGTCGTTCCTGAGTCTTGCCTTTTAACATCCAATGGTTAGAATTTGATTTGGAGCTCTCTAACTTATTATTTTCTGTCTAGCCCTACATATTTACAAGTGTTTATTATGTCATAAATAGTGGATGATTATTAGATTTTTTTTGTGCCAAAGAGAAAGGTGCACAGAAGGGAGAGAAAGTTCATATCAAATTTTTTATAGTCTCAATCGATGACAAAATGACCTCTAATTTGATTGAAATTTTAGTATGTTGTTCCTGAGTTTTGCCTCTTGACATCCAACGGTTAGAATCTGATTTTTAGCTCTCTAACTTATTATTTTCTGGCTAGCCGTACTTGTTTACGAGTTTGTATTATGTTATATATTGCGGATAATTATCAGATTTTTTTTGTGCAAAAGAGAAAAGCGCCTAGAAGGAAGAAAAAGTTCATATCAAAATTTGCTCTAGTCTCGATCGATGACAAAACGATCTCTGATTTGATTTAAATTTTAGTATGTTGTTCCTGAGTCTTGCCTCTTTACATCCAACAGTTCGAATCTGATTTAGAGCTCTGTAACTTATTGTTTTCTGTCCAGCCCTACTTGTATACGATTTTGTATTATATTAAATATTGGGGATGATTATCAAATTTTTTTTGTGCAAAAGAGAAAGATGCATAGAAGGGAGAGAAAGTTTATATCAAAATTTGCTTTAGTCTCGATCGATGACAAAACAACCTCTGATCTGATTGAAACTTTAGTACGTTGCTCCTGAGTCTTGCCTCTTGACATCCAACGGTTAGAATTTGATTTTGAGCTCTCTAACTTATTATATTCTGGCTAGCCCTACTTGTTTACGAGTTTGTATTATGTGATATATTGGGGATGATTATCAGATTTTTTGTGCCAAAGAGAAAAGTACCTAGAAGGGAGAAAAAGTTCTCATCAAAATTTGCTTTAGTCTCGATCGATAACAAAACGGCCTCTGATTTGATTAAAATTTTAGTATCTTGTTCCTAAGTCTTGCCTTTTGACATCCAACGGTTAGAATCTGATTTGGAGCTCTCTAACTTATTTGTTTTGTCTAACCCTTCATGTTTACGAGTCTTTATGACGTCATATATTTGGGATAATTATTAGATTTTTTTTTGTGTCAAAGAGAAAAGTGCCTAGAAGGAAGAAAAAGTTCATATCCAAATTTCCTCTAATCTCAATAGATGTAAAAACGGCCTCTGATATGATTTAAATTTTAGTATGTTGTTCCTGAGTCTTGCCTCTTGACATCCAATGGTTATAATCTGATTTTGAGCTCTCTAACTGATTATTTTTTGACTAGTCATACTTGTTTACGAGTTTGTATTAATTTATATATTGGGGATGATTATCAGATTTTTTTTGTGCCAAAGAGAAAAGTGCCAAGAAGGGAGAGACAGTTCATATCAAAATTTGCTATAGTCTCGATCGATGACCAAACAACATTTGATCTGACTGAAATTTTAGTATGTCGTTCCTGAATCTTGCCTCTTGACATCCATCGGTTAGAATTTGATTTGGAGGTATCTAACTTATTATTTTCTGTCTATCCCCACATATTTACAAGTCTTTATTATGTCATATATAGGGGATGATTGTTAAATTTTTTTTTGTACCCAACAGAAAGGTGCACAGAAGGGAGAGAAAGTTCATATCAAAATTTGCTATAGTCTAAATCGATGACAAAATGACCTTTGATCTTATTGAAATTTTAGTATGTCGTTCCTGAGTCTTGCCTCTTGACATCCAACGGTTAGAATCTGATATTGAGCTCTCCAACTTATTATTTTCTGGCTAGCCATACTTGTTTACGAGTTTGTATTATTTTATATATTGGGGATGATTATCAGATTTTTTTTGTGTTAAAGAGAAAAGTGCCTAGAAGGAAGAAAAAGTTCATATCAAAATTTGCTCTAGTCTCAATCGATGACAAAATGACCTTTCATATGATTGAAAGTTTAGTATGTTATTCTTGAGACTTGCCTCTTGAGATCCAACGGTTAGAATCTGATTTTGAGTTCTCTAACTGATTATTTTCTGGGTAGAGCTATTTGTTTACGAGTTTGTATTATGTTATATATTGAGGATGATTATCCGATTTTTTTTGTGCCAAAGAGAAAAGTGCGAAGAAGGAAGAAAAAGTTCATATCAAAATTTGCTCCAGTCTCGATCGATGACAAAATGACTTCTGATATGATTGAAAATTTAGTATGCTGTTCTTGAGTCTTGCCTCTTGTCATCTAACGGTTAGAATCTGATTTTGAACTCTCCAACTTATTATTTTCTGGCTAGCCATACTTGTTTACGAGTTTGTGTTATGTTATATATTGTGTGTGATTATCAGATTTTTTTTGTGCCAAAGAGAAAAGTGCCTAGAAGGAAGAAAGAGTTCATATCAAAATTTACTCTAATCTCAATCGATGACAAAATGACCTCTGATCTGATTGAAAATTTAGTATGTTGTTCTAGAGTCTTGCCTCTTGACGTCCAACGGTTAGAATCTGATTTTGGGCTCTCTAGTCTCAATCGATGACAAAATGACCTCTGATCTGATTGAAGTTTTAGTATGTTGTTCCTGAGACTTGCCTCTTGAAAATCTAACGGTTAGAATCTGATTTTTAGCTCTCTAACTTATTATTTTCTGGCTAGCAATCCTTGTTTACGAGTTTATATTATGTTATATATTGGGGATGATTATCAGATTTTTTTGTGCCAAAGAGGAAATTGTCTAGAAGGAAGAAAAAGTTCATATCAAAATTTGCTCTAATCTCAACAGATGACAAAATGACCTCTAATCTGATTGAAATTTTAGTATGTTGTTCCCGAGTCTTGCCTCTTGACATCCAACGGTTAGAATCTGATTTTGAGCTCTCTAACTGATTATTTTCTGGCTAGTACTACTTGTTTACGAGTTTGTATTATGTTAAATATTATGGATGATTATCATATTTTTTTGTGCCAAAGAGAAAAGTGCCTAGAAGGAAGAAAAAGTTCATATCAAAATTTGCTTTAGTCTCGATCGATGACAAAACGACCTCTGATCTGATTGAAATTTTAGTATGTTGTTCCTGAGGCTTGCCTCTTGACTTCCAACGGTTAAAATCTGATTTTGAGCTCTCTAACTGATTATTTTCTGGCTAGTCCTACCTATTTACGAGTTTGTATTATGTCTTATATTGAGGATGATTATCATATTTTTTTTGTGCCACAAAGAAAAGTACCTAGAAGGGAGAGAAAGTTTATATAAAAATTTGCTCTGCACTCGATCGATGACCAAACGATCTTTGATCTGACTGAAATTTTAGTATGTCGTTCTTGAGTCTTGCCTTTTGACATCCAAAGGCTAGAATCTAATTTGGAGCTCTGTAACTTATTACTTTATGTCTAGCCCTACTTGTATATGAATTTATATTATTTCATATATTGGGGACGATTATTAGATTTCTTGTGCCAATGAAAAAGATGCATAGAAGGGAGAGAAAGTTCATATCAAAATTTTCTCTAGTCTCGATCGATGACAAAACGACCTCTGAACTAATTGAAATTTTAGAGTGTTGTTCCTGAGACTTGCCTCTTGACATCTAAGAGTTAGAATCTGATTTGGAGCTCTCTAACTTATAATTTTCTGTCTAGACCTACATATTTACGAGTCTTTATTATGTCATATATTGCGGATGATTATTAGATTTTTTTTGGGCCAAAAAGGAAGGGGCACAGAAGGGAGAGAAAGTTCATATCAAAATCTTCTCTAGTCTAGATCGATGACAAAATGACCTCTGATCTGATTGAAATTTTAGGATGATGTTCCTGAGTCTTGCATCTTGACATCCAACGGTTAGAATCTGATTTAGAGCTCTCTAACTTATTATTTTCTGTATAGCCCTACTTGTATACGAGTTTGTATTAAGTGATATATTAGAGATTATTATTAGATTTTTTTTGTGCCAAAAAGAAAGATGCATAGAAGAGAGAGAAAGTTCTTATCAAAATTTGCTCTAGTCTCGATCGATGACAAAAGAACCTCTGATCTTGTTGAAATTTTAGTATGTTGTTCCTTAGTCTTGCCTCTCGACATCCAACGGTTAGAATCTGATTTCGAGCTCTCTAACTTATTATTTTCTGTCTAGCCCTACATATTTACGAGTCTTTATTATGTCATATATTAGGGATGATTATTAGATTTTTTTGTCCCAAAGAGAAAGGTGCATAGAAGGGAGAGAAAGATCATATCAAAATTTGCTCTAGTCTCGATCGATGACCAAACGACCTCTAATCCGATTAAAATTTTAGTATGATATTCTTGAGTCTTGCCTTTTGACATCCAACGGTTAGAATCTGATTTTTCGTTCTTTAACTGATTATTTTCTGGCTAGTCCTACTTGTTGACGAGTTTGTATTAAGTTATATGTTGGGGATGATTATCAGATTTTTTTTGTGCCAAAGAGAAAAGTGCCTGGAAGGAAGAGAAAGTTCATATCAAAATTTGCTCTAGTCTTGATCGATAACCAAACGACCTTTGATCTGGTTGAAATTTAGTATGTCGTTCCTGAGTCTTTCCTCTTGACATCCAACGATTAGAATCTGATTTGGAGCTCTCTAACTTGTTATTTTATGCCTAGCCTTACTTGTATACGAGTTTGTATTATTTCATATATTGGGAATGATTATTAGATTTTTTTTGTGCCAAAGAAAAAGATGCATAGAAGGGACAAAAAGTTCATATCAAAATTTTCTCTATACTTGATCGATGACAAAACGACCTCTAATCTGATTGAAATTTTAGTATGTTGTTCCTGAGTCTTGCCTCTTGACATCTAACGGTTAGAACCTGATTTTGAGCTATCTAACTTATTATTTTCTATCTAGCCCTACATATTTACGAGTCTTTATTATGACATATATTAGGGATGATAATTAGATTTTTGTTGTCCCAAAGAGAAAGCTGCATCGAAAGGAGAGAAAGATAATATCAAAATTTGCTCTAGTCTTGATCGATGACCAAACGACCTCTGATCTGATTGAAATTTTAGTATGTTATTCTTGAGTCTTGCATTTTGACATCCAACAGTTAGAACCTGAATTGGAGCTCTCTAACTTATTATTTTCTGTCTAGCCCTATATGTTTACGAGTCCTTATTATGGCATGTATTGAGGATGATTATTAGATTTTTTTTTCCAAAGAGAAAGGTGCATAGAAGGGAGAGAAAGTTCATATCAAAATTTGTTCTATTCTCGATCGATGACAAAACGATCTCTGATATGATTGAAATTTTAATATGGTCTTCCTGAGTCTTGCCTCTTGACATCCAACGGTTAGAATCTGATTTTGAACCCTCTAACTGATTATTTTCTGGCTATCCCTACTTTTTTACGATTTTGTAATATATTATATATTGGTGATGATTATCAGATTTTTTTTGTGTCAAAGAGAAAAGTGCCTAGAAGGGAGAGAAAGTTTATATAAAAATTTGCTCTAGTCTCGATCGATGACCAAGCAACCTTTGATCTGACTGAAATTTTAATATGTCGTTCCTGAGTCTTGCCTATTGACATCTAATGGTTATAATTTGATTTGGAGCTCTCTAACTTATTATTTTATGTCTAGCCCTACTTGTATACGAGTTTGTATTATTTCATATATTGGGTATGATTATTAGATTTTTTATGCCAATGAGAAAGATGCATAGAAGGGAGAGAAAGTTCATATGAAAATTTTCTCTAGTCTTTATCGATGACAAAACGACCTCTGATCTAATTGAAATTTTAGAGTGTTGTTCCTGAGCCTTGCCTCTTGACATCCAACGGTTAGAATCTGATTTGAAGCTCTTTAACTCATAATTTTCTGTCTAGCCCTACATGTTTATGAGTCTTTATTATGTCATATTTTGGGGATGGTTATTACATTTTTTTTTGTGCCAAAGAGAAAGGTGCACAGATGGGAGAGAAAGTTCATATAAAAATTTTCTCTAGTCTCGATCGATGACAAAATGACTTCTGATCTGATTGAAATTTTAGTATGTTGTTCCTGAGTCCTGCCTCTTGACATCCAACGGTTAGAATCTGATTTGTAGCTCTATAACTTATTATTTTCTGTCTTGCCATACTTGTATACGAGTTTATATTATGTTAAACATTGGGGATGATTATCAGATTTTTTTTGTGCAAAAGAGAAAAGTGCCTAGAAGGGAGAGAAGGTTCATATCAAAACTTTCTCTAGTCTCGATCGATGACAAAATTACCTTTGATCTAATTGAAATTTTAGTATGTTGTTCCTGAGTCTTGCCTCTTAAAATCCAACGGTTAGAATCTGATTTGGAGCTCTCTAACTTATTATTTTCTGTCCAACCTTACTTGTATACGAGTTTGTATTATGTTAAATATTGGGGATGATTATCAGATTTTTTTTGTGCCAAAGTGAAAGTGCCTAAAAGGGAGAGAAAGTTCATATGAAAATTTGCTCTAGTCTCGATCGGTAACAAAATGACCTCTGATCTGACTGAAATTTTAGTATGTTGTTCCTGAGTTTTGCCTCTTGACATCCAACGGTTATAATCTGATTTGGAGCTCTCTAACTTATTATTTTCTCTCTAGCCCTACTTGTATACGAGTTTGTATTATGTCATATATTGGGAATGATTATTATATTTGTTTTTGTGTCAAAGAAAACGATGCATAGAAGGGAGAGAAAGTTCATATTAAAATTTTCTCTGGTCTCGATCGATGACAAAACGACCTCTGATCTGATTGAAATTTTAGTATGTCGTTCCTGAGTCTTGCCTCTTGATATCCAACGGTTAGAATATGATTCTGAGCTTTCTAAATTATTATTTTCTGGCTTGTCCTAGTTGTTTACGAGTCTGTATTATGTTCAATATTAGGGATGATTATCAGATTTTTTGTGCCAAATAGAAAAGTGCCTAGAAGGAAGAAAAAATTCATATCAAAATTTGCTCTTGTCTCGATCGATGTCAAAACGGCCTCTGATCTGATTGAAATTTTAGTATGTTGTTCCTGAGTCTTGTCTCCTGACATCCAACGGTTATAATCTGATTTTGAGCTCTCTAACTTCTTATTTTCTGGCTAGCCATACTTGTTTACGAGTTTGTATTATGTTATATATTGGGGATGATTATCAGATTTTTTTGTGTCATAGAGAAAGGTGCCTAAAAGGAAGAAAAAGTTCATATCAAAATTTGCTCTAGTCTCAATCTATAACAAAGTGACCTATGATCTGATTGAAATTTTAGTATGTTGTTCCTGAGTCTTGCCTTTTGACATCTAACTGTTATAATCTGATTTTGAGCTATCTAACTTCTTATTTTCTGGCTAGCCATACTTGTTTACGAGTTTGTATTATGTTATATATTGTGGTGATTATCAGATTTGTTTTGTGCCATGGAGAAAAGTGCCTAGAAGGAAGAAAAAGTTCATATCAAAATTTGCTCTAGTCTCGATCGATGACAAAATGACTTCTGATCTGATTGCAAATTTAGTATGTTGTTCCTGAGTTTTGCCTCTTGAAATCTAACGATTAGAATCTGATTTTGAACTCTCCAACTTAATATTTTCTGGCTAGCCATACATGTTTACGAGTTTGTGTTATGTTATATATTGTGGGTGATTATCAGATTTTTTTTGTGCCAAAGAGAAAAGAGCCTAGAAGGAAGAAAGAGTTCATATCAAAATTTGCTCTAGTCTCAATCGATGACAAAATGACCTCTGATCTGATTGAAAATTTAGTATGTTGTTCCTGAATCTTGCCTCTTGACATCCAACGATTAGAATCTGATTTTGAGCTATCTAACTTATTATTTTCTGGGTACCTCTACTTGTTTACGAGTTTGTATTATGTTATATATTGCGGATTATTATCAGATTTATTTTTTGCCAAAGAGAAAAGTGCCTACAAGGAAGAAAAAGTTTATATCAAAATTTGCTATAGTCTCAATTGATGACAAAATGACTTCTAATAAGATTGAAATTTTAGTATGTTGTTCTTGAGTATTGCCTCTTGACATCCAACGGTTAGAATATGATTTTGAGCTCTCTAACTTCTTATTTTCTGGCTTGCCATACTTGTTTACTAGTTTGTATTATGTTATATATTAGGGATGATTATCAGATTTTTTTTTGTGCCAAAGAGAAAAGTGCCTAGAAGGAAGAAAAAGTTCATATAAAAATTTGCTCTAGTCTGAATCGATGACAAAATGACATCTGATCTGATTGAAATTTTAGTATGTTGTTCCTGAGTCTTGTCTCTTGACATCCAACGGTTCGAATATGATTTTGAGCTCTCTAACTGATTATTTTCTGGCTAGTGCTATTTGTTTACGAGTTTGTATTATGTTATATATTTGGGATGATTATCAGATTTTTTTTTTTGCCAAAGAGAAAAGTGCCTAGAAGGGAGAGAAAGTTCATATCAAAATTTGCTCTGGTCTCGATTGATGACCAAACAACCTTTGATTTGACTGAAATTTTAGTATGTCGTTCCTGAGTCTTGCCTCTTGATATCCAACGGTTAGAATTTAATTTGGAGGTATCTAACTTATTATTTTCTGTCTATCCCTTCACATTTATGAGTCTTTTTTATGTCTTATATAGGGGATGATTATTATTTTTTTTGTGCCTAAGAGAAAGGTGCACAGAAGGGAGAGAAAGTTCATATCAAAATTTGCTATATTCTAAATCGATGACAAAATGACCTCTGATCTGATTGAAATTTTAGTATGTTTTTCCTGAGTCTTGCCTCTTGACATCCAACGGTTAGAATCTGATTTTGAGCTCTCTAACTTCTTATTTTTTGGCTAGCCATACTTGTTTACGAGTTTGTATTATGTTATATATTGGGGATGATTATCAGATTTTTTTTGTGCCATGGAGAAAATTGCCTAAAAGGAAGAAAAAGTTCATATCAAAATTTGCTCTAGTCTCGATCGATTGCAAAACGACTTCTGATCTAATTGCAAATTTAGTACACTGTTCCTGAGTCTTGCCTCTTGACATCCAATGGTTATAATCTGATTCTCAACTCTCCAACTTATTATTTTCTGGCTAGCCATACATGTTTACGAGTTTGTGTTATGTTATATTTTGTGGGTGATTATCATATTTTTTTTGTGCCAAAGGGAAAAGTGCCTAGAAGGAAGAAAGAGTTCATATCAAAATTTGCTCCAGTCTCAATCGATGTCAAAATGACCTCTGATCTGATTGAAAATTTAGTATGTTGTTCCTGAGTCTTGCCTCTTGACATCCAACGATTAGAATCTGATTTTGAGCTATCTAACTTATTATTTTCTGGCTACCCCTACTGGTTTACGAGTTTGTATTATGTTATATATTGCGGATGATTATCATATTTTTTTTTGTGCCAAAGAGAAAAGTGCCTACAAGGAAGAAAAAGTTTATACCAAATTTTGCTCTAGTCTCAATCGATGACAGAATGACCTCTAATCTTATTGAAATTTTAGTATGTTGTTCCTGAATCTTGCCTCTTCACATCCAACGGTTAGAATATGATTTTGAGCTCTCTAACTTCTTATTTTTTGGCTAGCCATACTTGTTTACGAGTTTGTATTATGTTATATATTGGGGATGATTATAAGATTTTTTTTGTGCCAAAGAGAAATGTGCCTAGAAGGAAGAAAAAGCTCATATAAAAATTTGCTCTAGTCTCAATCGATGACAAAATGACATCTGATCTGATTGAAATTTTAGTATGTTGTTCCTGAGTCTTGCCTATTGACATCCAACGGTTTGAATCTGATTTTAAGCTCTCTAACTGATTAATTTCTGCCTAGTGCTATTTGTTTACGAGTTTGTATTATGTTATATATTTGGGATGATTATCAGATTTTTTTGTGCCAAAGAGAAAAGTACCTAGAAGGGAGAGATAGTTCATATCAAAATTTGCTCTGGTCTCGATCGATGACCAAACAACCTTTGATCTGACTGAAATTTTAGTATGTCGTCCCTGAGTCTTGCCTCTTGACATCCAACGGTTAGAATTTGATTTCGAGGTATCTAACTTATTATTTTTTGTCTATCCCTACATATTTACGAGTCTTTTTTATGTCATATATAGGGAATGATTATCAGATTTTTTTTTGTGCCAAAGAGAAAAGTGCCTAGAAGGAAAAAAAAGTTTATATCAAAATTTGCTCTAGTCTCAATCGATGACAAAATGACCTCTAATCTGATTGAAATTTTAGTATGTTGTTCCTGAGTCTTGCCTCTTTACATCCAACGGTTAGAATCTGATTTTGAGCTCTCCAACTTATTATTTTCTGCCTAGCCATACTTATTTACGAGTTTGTTATATGTTATATATTGCGGATGATTATCAGATTTTTTTTGTGCCAAAGAGAAAAGTGCCTAGAAGGAAAAAAAAAGTTTATATCAAAATTTGCTCTAGTCTCAATCGATGACAAAATGACCTCTAATCTGATCGAAATTTTAGTATGTTGTTCCTGAGTCTTGCCTCTTGACATCTAACGGTTTGAATTTGATTTTGAGCTCTCTAACTTCTTATTTTCTGGCTAGCCATACTTGTTTACGTGTTTGTATTATGTTATATATTGCGGATGATTATCAGATTTTTTTTTTGTGCCAAAGAAAAAAGTGCCTAGAAGGAAGAAAAAGTTCATATAAAAATTTGCTCTAGTCTCAATCGATAACAAAATGACATCTGATCTGATTGAAATTTTAGTATGTTGTTCCTGAGCCTTGCCTCTTGATATCCAACGGTTAAAATCTGATTTTGAGCTCTCTAACTGATTATTTTCTGGCTAGTACTATTTGTTTACGAATTTGTATTATGTTATATATTGGGGATGATTATCAGATTTTTTTTGTGCCAAAGAGAAAAGTGCCTAGAAGGGAGAGAAAGTTCATATCAAAATTTGCCCTAGTCTCGATCGATGACAAAACAACCTTTGATCTGACTGAAATTTTAAAATGTCGTTCCTGAGTCTTGCCTCTTGACATCTAACGGTTAGAATTTGATTTGGAGGTATCTAACTTATTATTTTCTCTCTCTCCCTACATATTTACGAGTCTTTATTATGTTATATATAGGGGCTGATTATTAAATTTTTTTTATTGCCTAAGAGAAAGGTGCACAGAAGGGAGAGAAAGTTCATATCAAAATTTGCTATAGTCTCAATCGTTGACAAAATGACCTCTGATCTAATTGAAATTTTAGTATATTGTTCCTGAGTCTTGCCTCGAGACAACCAACGGTTAGAATCTGATTTTGAGCTCTCGAACTCATTATTTTCTGGCTAGCCATGCTTGTTTACGAGTTTGTATTATGTTATATATTGAGGATGATTATCAGATTTTTTTTGTGCCAAAGAGAAAAGTGCCTAGAGGGAAGAAAAAGTTTATATCAAAATTTGCTCTAGTCTCAATCTATAACAAAATGACCTCTGATCTGATTGAAATTTTGGTATGTTGTTCCTGAGTCTTGCCTCTTGACATCCAACGGTTAGAATCTGATTTTAAGCTCTCTAACTTCTTATTTTCTAGCTAGCCATACTTATTTACGAGTTTGTATTATGTTATATATTGGGGATGATTATCAAATTTTTTTTGTTCCATGGAGAAAAGTGCCTAGAAGGAAGAAAAAGTTTATATCAAAATTTGCTCTATTCTCGATCGATGACAAAATGACTTCTGATCTAATTGCAAATTTAGTATGCTGTTCCTGAGTCTTGCCTCTTGACATCCAACGATTAGAATCTGATTTTGAACTCTCCAACTTATTATTTTCTGGCTAGCCATACATGTTTACGAGTTTGTGTTATGTTTTATATTGTGGGTGATTATCAGATTTTTTTTGTGCCAAAGAGAAAAGTGCCTAGAAGGAAGAAAGAGTTCATATCAAAATTTGCTTTAGTCTCAATCGATGACAAAATGACATCTGATCTGATTGAAATTTTAGTATGTTGTTCCTGAGTCTTGCCTCTTGACATCCAACGGTTAGAATCTGATTTTGAGCTCTCCAACTGATTATTTTCTGGCTAGTGCTATTTGTTTACGAGTTTGTTTTATGTAATATATTGGGGATGATTATCAGATTTTTTTTGTGCCAAAGAGAAAAGTGCCTAAAAGGGAGAGAAAGTTCATATTAAAATTTTCTCTAGTCTTGATCGATGACCAAACGACCTTTGATCTGATTGAAATTTTAGTATGTTGTTCCTGAGTCTTGCCTCTTTACATCTAACGGCTAGAATCTGATTTATAGCTCTGTAACTTATTATTTTCTGTCTAGCGCTACTTGTATACGAGTTTGTATTATGTTAAATATTGGGGATGATTATCAGATTTTTTTGTGCCAAAGAGAAAAGTGCGTAGAAGGGAGAGAAAGTTCATATCAAAATTTGCTCTAGTCTCGATCGATAACCAAACGACCTTTGACCTGACTGAAAATTTAGTATGCCGTCCCTGAGTCTTGCCTATTGACATTTAACGATTAGAATTTGATTTGGAGCTATCTAACTTATTATTTTCTGTCTAGCCCAACATATTTACGAGTCTTTGTTATGTCATATATAGGGGATGATTATTAAAAAAAAAATTTGTGCCCAAGAGAAAGGTGCACAGAAGGAAGAGAAAGTTCAAATCAAAATTTGCTCTAGTCTCAATCGATCCCAAAATGACCTCTGATCTGATTGAAGTTTTAGTATGTTGTTCCTGAGTCTTGCCTCTTCACATCCAACGGTTAGAATCTGATTTTGAGCTCTCCAACTTATTATTTTCTGGCTAGCAATACTTGTTTACGAGTTTATATTATGTTATATATTGGGGATGATTATCAGATTTTTTTTGTGCCAAAGAGAAAAGTGCCTAGAAGG
>JAOTAX010150246.1:0-15488 GCA_025629825.1 Erythroxylum guanchezii | reverse complement strand
TAACCTAATTCTTTAAGATATATATATATCTTAAAGAATTAGGTTACACATATGCAAATATGCATATTTACAAAAATGCCCTTAAACTATACAAGGAATACAATTGCAATTAAGTAATTTCACCGATACCCCTTGATTCACATGTAAACCCAATTATACTCATTCAAATGCTCAATTTGCTTTATGGTAGGTACAACGAAGACGATAAATAATCAAGGTGAAGGCTCATATTTTGGTTTAAAGAAAGAAAAGGTGTTATGTTAAGCTCAAAAGGAGTTTACTAGAGGTAAAATCATGGTGGCCTTTTAAGGAAAAGGGTTAAATCCTAATTGCCTTCATCATTTCAATATTTGCATAAGATTGTGTGATCTGAACTAGTATTTGCAAAGTTCTGGAGTTCCTTAATTATAAAAGAACACTCTCGACAAAGAATTACAGAATTTGGTATTTAATATTTCAAAAAGGCTCAAATTCTTACCAAATGAAAGGTGTCATTCATCTATCACAATAGGTCAATGTCCTTTTAACCGAAATCCAAGTCAATTAGTCTAAGCATACAAGTATCCTCATTCGCTTATATTATTCATTTCTAATCCAGATTGAGTTTATTTAATAATCATGTGTCTCTAACTACTAAATAGGAAAACAAACACACAATACACATATAATCAATTTTTTCTTTTGTTTTAAATTGTTAGTTACGCAGCACTTGAACATCACTTTGCCCTTGATTTGATAAGAAAATGAAAGGGTGATCTAAAAGGCAAAAGAACAAAAGTAAGGACAAAGATGAAAACAAAAAGAAATTAAAACAACAACCAATAAAAGGGAAAGGTTAGAAACACGATACTAAGATGGGGGTGGAGGCTGTCCAAAGCGAGCATTCAAATTGGCCATGAAGGTTCGAATGTCCACCATTTTAGCTTCAATGGTCTGGAGCCTATCATTTGTTCGTTGTTCAAATACTATCAATTGATTTGTCAGTGATTGATACTCCACGGAACCATATGAAGGTGTATGCTGCATATGTTGGGGTTGGTGAGGTGGAACATCATCTTCTTCTGAAGCTTCCATTTCTACAACTCGAGATTACTTGCTACTCGAAGCTTCCCATGTGTCATCATTGATAACAACATAATGATCGCCTTGCCGCCTGATAACCTTCATCAACACCAAAGATTTCAAGTCGAGAGTCGAGTCTCCTGCAACTAGCTACATCGGCATAGGTGTTCTCATGGTTAGCAAGCCAAGATGTTCTGCAATTTGGGTCATAAATGCCCCAACAACTATTTCACCTGCATTAGATTGAGTCACTTAATGTAAATGCAGACTTAACCAACTACCAGCATTAAAGGGCCTGGCATGTACCATATACCACAAACTAAATAATTCAGTTTTAGAAATTGCCTCATTGCTATCCCCTCTTCCAAATAGTGTAAAAGTTAAAAACTGATGGAGATAGCAAAGGGCAGGGTCCACGATAGCAGATGATTTAGACCGACTAGTGGCAAACACTTTCTTAGAATTGGTCAATTGTGACCAAAAGTTGCTAGCTACAAATTCGTCAGGATATTTATAGAAATCAGTATTTGGAAAGCTAAAAAATCATTAAGTACATCTAAAGTGATGAGATAATATACATTCATTAATCAAAATTGAAGACTTAACGCAACGTTCCTATTATTAGTTTCATGAACTAATTCTAAAGTGGTCAGAAACCCTGAAGTCAATTCGATATATGAATTTTTCCTAAATTCTGAAAATTTTTCCCAGCCTATATTTCGCAACAACTTGTGGACTTGATCAAATATTCCTAATTTAATAAGTGCTTGAGAATCTAAAAATCTATTAGGGATAATTTTACCAGAAAAGCACACCTTTGTTGATGCTCTCTACTTTCAACGATGAGACACGGAATACTTGAATTAGGTTCTTGTGGTGGAGACGAGCAAACTCTGGGCTGTTTCGTTCTTAGAGGCATAACTAGTTGCGTAGGTAGACACAGGGGCTTGCAGCGTTAACTGGAGCAGCGGCACAGTTCTACAGTGGCTACTGCGACACAATTGTGCGATGGCCACCAAGAGATTATTATTGGCATGCGTTGGGCAAGGGGCGTGCATTAGTGAGGGAATAATAATGGTTTGCAGGTGGAGAAGAAGCAAAGCATAATGTGAAGATTATATAGAGGGAGAGAGAGTGTTGGGGAGTACTCCCCAGTCACACCCGTGACTGGGGGTGTGAGTGCACGGGTGTGCCCAGTCATGAAGATTATATAGAGGGAGAGGGAGTGTTGGGGAGTACTCCCCAGTCACGGGTATAGTGCACAAGTGTGCCCAGTCACACCTATGACTGGGAACCCTTTTTGAATCATTATAATATCGACACCCATTTCTCCTCTTTAAATAGAGGATATAATAATTAATCGTTGATTTGTCAGTCTAAGCAGAAGACTTGATTCAAAAAGTTCTCACAAATGCCAAACATATCTTGTTCCAATGCGTTAAGCATAAATGAAACTTCCATTAAAAAGGTTTGGATAAATAAAATTCATCATATCTTTCTTATTGCTAATTATCAAGAATTTGAACTAAAATTGGATACATTCAATATCCAATTTTTTGACATCCGAAATGGGGCCTTTATTAACTTTTGATTTTATCTGATTTTCTTTATTTCCATATCAAAAAGAAGAAAAACTTCATCCTACCATACTATCGGATATCATAAAATAGTGTTGATTGTAGTCCGCCCTTATTTATCTACGTTTATGTATGACGCGAAATTGGAATTTTTTGCATTTTTTTCTGCAATCCATTAAGAAGTAAGAAGTAAAGTTTCATTCAAATTAATGACTTTGACTAACGTGACTAATAGTTTTTACTTAAATTATAAGTTAAAAGGCAATAGGAACTAAAATGAATATTGCAGTAGGAACTAAAATGAATGTTGTAGTAGCAATAAATGCAAGAATATTTACTTCCATAATCTTATCCTTTTATTATGATTTACTTCGCAACAACTCAGGATTGAATCCCATAGAGATGACAATGTCTATAAATTAATTGGGATGAATTCTATGGTGATGATGTCCAATCGGATTAATATCATGAATAACAATATCTGAGTTATCAAATCGATTCATCATCACACTTGGAATAGTATAACACAGAAACATCATTTATCCATAAGTAATCACAAAAATGTTTTCCTAATCCAATCAAGAATTTCGTTTCATTACCTTATTTTTATTTATTATTTATTTTTCATTTTTTCCAACTCAATTTGTTTCTAAATTTTGAAGTAAATGTCCTTCTAGATGCGGGATTTCCTGAGTGATCTTTTCAAAGCCTTCACTTATTACATGAGTCTAAATATCAGTAAAAAAAAGATTTGCATGATTCTTTCTACAATTGACTCTTATATCACCCCCAAAACCCAGAAACCCATTCTGTCGATTTTTTCTTTGATTCCAAGAAACAATAAATAAAACTTATTTGTCCTTTCCACACCCCACACGGGATTTACAGCTTGGACTTTCCTTGTGAGTCCATAAGGATCGGACACCCATATTCCTAGACCATACAATCTGGTTACACAAAAAGCATTTTTTCCTATCCTCATGAATCGGACAATACTCATATTTTATTTCTATATTGGTATTAATTATGAATAACTAAGAATGAAAAGAATAAAGAATTCAATATTAATAGCATAAATTGGAGTAGTTTGTTAAATTCCTATGTGAAAAACCGCATGAGTGTATCAGTTTCGCAAACTCTTCGATTTACCACAGTCGTTTCTACCACATTAAGAATTCACTTTGTTATGAATTCCTAATGTTGTCAAATAAAATGTATTATTAATCAATTCAAAAGATGCAATATTTTGATATAACGGAATTCTTCTATTTCGAAATCCTAATTTGAAGTGGACCTTAAGTTCATTCGTTGAAAAGAGGGAATTTCTTCAAATTTCAGCTACTGAGACATCCGGAAACAATATAAGAAAGACTCGTATATTTATCCATCAACATTACAAGTAAATAATTCGTAAGAGATTCTTTGTAACTATAACACAACTAAAAGAAAAATTTTTCTTACTTATATTCAGATATATTCCTCTAAACAATTATCTAACAAAAGAACATATTACCAAGATAGAGAATCTCTTTGATCGAAATAAAAATTCAATTACGATGTTATTTTCTTTGTTTCTTAATGAGTTTTTCAATTATTTTTAGGTTTGTGCTCTATTCTGAGTAAAGATTCGCTCGATTTATATTTGCACATATAGGGCAAATGCCTAGAATACCATACCTTTTTTTTTTTGGCAATTCCTTACAAGTCTTCCGCCAACAATTGATTATGAACCAATTTGAAATTACTATTGTTTATAACATTACTGTGAAATGCCTAGAAAGAAATCGTTGTTGAGAAGGTCATAGTACAGAAGGTTGATATTTTAGTTGGTAAATTAACACATCAAATAGTGAAACAATGTGGTTGACAATATACTTTGGATCGGAATTAGGGGAAGTACTGCCTCATCGTTTCTACCAACTTTTTGCCCCAATTTATATTCTTTTTATAATTAAAATTTCGAATTCAAAAGAAAATTATCATTCTTTTTTTTAATTTTATATATTCAAATTCAATATTTCTTTATATATTAAATTTCAATATTTTGCAGAAATTTTTTTTGAATAAATTAAAGAACCTATATTAGTAATCCATTGCGTATCTTCGTCCTCCTATTCATCAACTCATTCTATTCTTTCTCAATTGTCCGTTAAAATTAAAATAATATTATTCCTATAATACATTACTCTACTCAAATTACTCGAATCTAAAATAATTTAGAACTTGTATTCAATAATTGAATTCAATTCAATTTCAATGGTTAAATTCATAAGTCTTTGTAGAAAGATCTATAATAAAAATACTGATGCAGTTTGATTTCTCAACTCATTTAGTAGTCCTTCTAAAGCCCACTTCTATCCCATACTACGAGTGAAAAGGGAAATGAAAAGAAATATAGAAAGAAAAAATTAGGTCATAAAAAACTGTTCTTTATAAAAGAAATAATAAACAAACTTTCACAATAAAAAAGAAATCCAATTTTATTGTTTTGATTTAGAGACATATATGGCTTCAATAAAACTAAAACTAAATAATAACAAGATTCGATAGTCAAGAATCAGATAATTCATAAAATTTATGGTGAAATTGCATCTATGGAGTGGACAAATTATTCACTGACTATGATTGAAAATCCTATATTTTACATATCCATACAGTTAAGTCCTTGGGTTTTCGAAATAGTGTGTAAAGAAGTGCTTGGAATTATTGCTATTTGCCTAGGACCTGTTCTAAAAATAAAAAGGTCGAGACATTTTGAATTGTTTATGTACTCTATGAATAGAGAAATACATACAGTTGAACATAGTAAAATAAGAAAATGAAAATTTTATTTGAAATTATTCGTTTGGAAATTTCCCGAAAAGCTAATCATAGGTTCTTCTCTCTATCGGAACAATAGGGCCATTATACTTATTACTAAACTTGTTGAAAACGTAAAATATAACCAAGGTATACTTTTTTTATGAGAGTTTGAGTGGATCATCAGAAGAAGAATTAGGTAAAAATTAGAAAACATTAAGGGAAAATTTTCTATTCTATCTAAAACTTTTTCAGTCATAAATCTCAGTTAGGTGGAATTTTTTAATTGCTTTTCATTTGTATCTATTGCAAATTCAAATTTGAGTATAAATTTATCTTTATTCCGCCATTCATACCTAATTTATACATTCCATATCCACATATGGAGTTAGATACAATTTTATGTGATTCTGTAACCTGTAAACATAATATAAAAAAATTTCATCATTGTTAGATCAATCCATATAATTGGATTAAAAACCATCCAATCTACCTTGCATCTCGTATAGTTTGTTGACCATACTTCACGAGATCAGTTAGTATGGGGAACATATTGTAAATAGTTATGAAAAATTTTATATTTGGTTATTTCTCTTGGTTGAGACGTCCGGCAATGACACGTAATGCATGCTGTGGTGGAACTTTGGGGAGACTCCGAATCACACCTTAACTCTTAATATTATCAATTTATGACAAAAGCAACTTAATATTAAGGAGTAAAACAAAGGAAAATTAATTTATGATAAAAGTAAATTAAAGAAAGCAAAACTAATTTATATTAGTTTCAAAAACCAATATTGCCTAAATCCACGCTTCGACACATTTCTTAAAATTTTAAGTCTCTTTTTTCAACAAGAGACTGAAGAGGAAACTTGTTGTAATAATTTATTTTTTCATAAATAAAAAGTACATTTTTTTACAATTCTAAGGAGAAGAGTAACCATATCCTTAAAAGTTATTGGGTTTGGGGTTGAACTAGTTGTTAAAAATAAGAAATCGTCATTATCAATTACTACTTACTGTTATTGATTGATCAATATGCGGTTGACCAATGTAGTAACTGGTGGAACGTTAATGTTACTCTTGAGAAAGATTGTATTGGTTGATTAATGTGGGTTTACAGATGTAATAACTGGGTTGATTGTGACACATTGGTTGACCAATGCACAATTAATATTGCTACAAAGTCTTGGTACACAAATTTATCTTATATTTTTCTACCATTAACCTATAAAAATCTACCAATACACCTAAAATCATTATTCTAACGTCTTTAAATGGGTAAACTTAATCTTTGCAAAATTGAGTTAAAGCAGTTCTTTAAATGTAACAATGTTTTAAAGATTTTCCTTTTCTTTAAAATCAAAAGCCTCATGCAATAGGCTAAAATATAAATGTGTTTATTTATAAAAAGCCTTTAAATTATCAAAGTGATTAAGCAGGAATTATATATTACATTTTCATTTATAATTTTATTACGCTTGTTTCTTGGTCTTGATTTTTATAAATTGCATGGTCGTGCAACTTGGTATCTCCTCCTTCCTGAAAGAAATCGTTTCATTCGTCCCAAAAACAAATCGTCCTAAATGTCGCATAATTTAATTTAGTTGACATTAGGAGATCTGGGTTGGTTGTGATTAGGCGAAGACATTCGTAGTTATTCTGGTAAGAGGGCGACTTTTGTATTGTTACAAAGAAAATGACATAGGACGTCTGCAAATGCTTCATCGTTATTCATGCTCCATCCTTCTCCCTAATTATGTGATAAACTTAATTTTGTGATAAATTTACAAAAGTAAGAAGGTGAAGCGAAAAGAGTGGGATTTTTAATATGAAGAATATGACAGAGTATTCTTAAATTTCTGGAGTGATAAGAAGAAGATGACAAAATACATCAGCTAATCAGCTTGGCTTATAAGCTACACAATTAAGAATAATAACAGAGAGTTTAAAATTTAAAAATAACGATAACGTTTTATAGTTAGACAGAATAAGACAGGATTATATTATTCACAAGATGTAGATGCCCTACTTTGGTATAAAAGGAGTAACACTGCCTTCGCTTCATTCTCTGGATAAGGTTAGGACACATACACGTCAACAATTATTCATTTGTTAATTATACAAAGATCATTCGATTCTGTGTCACTCCAACGGCAAAAATTCCCGCGACGGTGAGCTTTGCACGTAGACCGCAGTCTCGGTTGACCAAAATATTCTCGGCAAGGACTTGAAGTCAACCCAATACGACCAAAATACCACATTGGTCTGAACGGAGTCATTATCATCAACACAGGAAAAGAGAACAAATACAAGAACAGTAGTTTCTCTTTGATTCTTCGTTTTCTCAGAACTGAAATTACACTGTACTGATTGATTCATCACTAACAGGTCGTTTCGTTCCTCCTCGGACAAAAGGCATTATTTTCATCCATCAAAATCTTCTTTTTACTAGCGATAAAGCTCTCAATTGTTCTCCTAAACTCTTCGTTGGTCATCTCCTCAATTGACTTTCTCGCCTCCGTACAGTCTCCGGCTGCTACCGTTTTCCTTCCGTTCTCAGTCTCCGACCGCCGGAGCTTTCTTTGACGAGTCCTCTCCTCCGCCACACTCAACTCTGACCGAGTCCTTATATAATGCTTAGGCTTCCCCTCTCTCTCGGGAACATATTCACCTGTCACAACAAGTTCGTGACCGAAGTTCTCGGCCACCGGAGCATAATTGGCACTCTTGCAGCGAACACGTGGCGGTACCTGTGGAGTAATCTCCAGCATCGGAGAGACAACGAGTTGCTTATACTCACCAGCGGTTGTACCCCGGCGAGTTGATAATGATAAAGATACGTACTGGTCGTAGATATGGGTCTCACAAGCGGCGGCTGCGGAGGCCGCGTTGTTGGCGGTGGATGATGAATGGTAGACGAGCCAAATGATAAAGTTAAGAAGAAGAAAAATGTAGAAATCCGGTGTCGGAAGAGTAAAACGAGGGGACACTATTCCTAGTATTTGAGGGATGGACATGAAGGGCCACGAAAGGAAGACTAGAGCTGCTGCAACTCGTAAACAGCAGCTGAAGTTTTTTTTGATCTTGTACTTTCTAATAGCATCAGCTTTCTCTGCCTTGACTTTGTCCAAATCGAATGAAGACATTTTGGTGATCTGAGTTTAGTTTCTACTGATCTGATCTCTACTTTTGTAGGTGTTCTTGGCTTGCTTGAGGGTCTTCGGAGACGAAAGAGGAAGTCTACGGGACGTGTATGGAGGTCTTTTTTTTTCCTTTTTATAATAGAACTGGGGGAGAGATATTTCACGAGAATTATTTATTTTTTATCAAATATTATTTATTTAATAATAACTCCTGTTTTTTTTATTACACAAGAGAATTTTCGAATAATCGGTAAAAATTACTCTTTTGTTAATCGGAAAGTCAAATAACGGAAACAATTTTTTTAAAAAATAAAAAAATAAAGTTGCTTACATCAATGACCCTTTTTTAAATTTTCATAAAGCAAAAAATATTGTGTATTAATTACGTCAAAATTGGCGTACTATTATTTGAATATGTATATATATTTATTAATTTAAAATTTTATAATTAAATCTAAATAAATAATTAATAATATAAATTGATATATAAATTTAATATATTTTCACTCTTGAAATTTTTCATTTTTATTTAAATTATTAAAGTAAAAATAACTCTTCATTTAAATCTTTTGCTTCTTAAATACATGCAAAGATTTTTTACGACCTTTCAATTTATGATTAATTTACCTAGACATTTTATTTTATAATCAAATCTCACGTAAGTTTTTATTTATTTAACACCTTTATAATTAATTAAAAATCAATGATATTGATATTATTTTTATTCTTAATGATGCAATATAAGAATTATTGTGTATATTATAAATTTTATATAAGTATATAACCGTTCAAAATTTTTAATATTTATTATATATTAATTTTAAAACTTTAATATCTTTTTTTTAAACGAAGGAACCGGCAGCTGCTATCATTTGGATACGCACTAGGTAAGTTTTTGAATTGACACAATAGCTTGCAAATCACGTCAATCAAGTACTCCACACTAGGCAAGTCCTATATGACAGACTCGATCGAAAGAGCATAAATAGGGAGATTCGAACATAGAACCTTTTAACCCTATACCCTCTACTCTACTAACTTGACCACCCCTGAGGAGCTCTTTAATATCATTATTACATAAGGTCCAAGTGCACTTCCAGTTTACACATAACATTTGGTAATTCGACACTTCTTGTCTCAACAAAACAACTTATATCACTGAACCTATTAAGAGGTATGTTAAGTATATCTACAGTGGATTGCATGATTAAGTTAGGCAAGGTTGATGTTTGATTGATAAAATTATTGTTAACAGAGAACAAAAGTTACAATCTTTTAGGTTCAAGACAATGATAAGTGCAACAATCATCGTTGAGTTTCATTCTTAATAGTCAGACCGACCAAATATATTATATTTAAGATATTGGTTTTCTCTCTTTATATGTGTTGTCCGAAAAGTGGAGGACTCAATGATTATTCGTTCATGGAAACCAAAAGTCCAAATTTTTGTAGATAGGGATCCTATCAAAACGGATTTTGAGGAATGGGTTAGATCCAGGCACTTTTCAAGAACAATTGTTAAAGGACCTGATAGTAACACTTAACGCTGCGTTTGGTTGCTGTCCCCGGTAGCTGGAGACGGAATGAAACAAAAATTTGGAGACGGAACAGAACAAAAATTGGGAACAGTGAGGTGTTTGGTTATGATTGACAGAACAAAGAAAACTGTCTCCGTCTCAAGGACAAAGTGTTTGGTTGCAGGAGGCGGAATGAAAAAATAATGCAAATGACGAATATGCCCCTAGTCCTTAATATAATTAGAAATACGTAATTCTTTGATACTTTTATTATGAATGGATTGTAATAATAAATTTGAATAATAATAAATACAAATTATATAATAATAAAAAATTGAATAATAATAAATACAAATTATATAATAATAATAATAATAATAATAATAATAATAATAATAATAAGACATAATAATAATAATAATAAATTGTAATAATAATTTGAATAATAATAAATACAAATTATATTATAATAATAATAATAATAATAATAATAATTATTATTATTATTATTATTATTATTATTATTATTTATTAAAAATAATAGTAAAAAATAGTGGCTGGAGACAAAGACGACTTGTCCCTGTCCTCCCTTTTTGGGGAGGACAGAAATTTATGTCCCTATCTCCCGGAGACAGTAGACGGGGACGCGGAGACAAGAAGCAAACACCCACAGTGACAGAATTTTTCTGTCTTGTCCACTGTCTCCGGAGACAGGGACACTATCCAAACGCTACGTTAGATCTAGATCCTACGTGCTAGTGCTCACAATTTCAACGGGCTACATATCCTTGATCAGAGGACACGTAGAGATAACATTAGTGAAGTACGTGGCGTTATTTACGCTAGTGAATCAAGAAAGACTCTTTTCGTTGTGACTCCTATGTTCGTACAATATTTCACCGATAATTTACACAATTTAAATTATTATTTATCATCTTTTCTCTTTTTGTATAACAATTTAACATATCACATGGGTTGTTTAAGGACAAAACAAATGGATGGCAAGAAAAATTAAGAGTGTGACGAAGAAAGTCAAGGGCTCGTGCACTTTTTTATCCACTTACACAAATAAAGAAAGAAAAGAGCATATTAGGTTTGGGGTATGAGATAGATTAATGTAGTTGCAAGACTAAGACTTTGATCCTCGCTAGTTTATTCATTAATGCGTCACCGTTTAAGACCAGCTATTACCTTTATTCATTTTTATATTGAAAACTAGACCTAACCCAGTTTTACGTTTTTGTTGTATGCAGAATCAAGCTGAGTTTTAGCATTATTTAATATCCTATGGTAAGTGTTAAAGTTCAAATATGTATCAAATTTCAAGTCACAAAATGGCTCGCACTAGAAAGTTGTTAAATGAGATCTGGTCGTAGTCGTAGATGTAATGAAACCCTTATCTTGCCAATGTTGGAAGGCTGCTCATCTTCACGAGTAAAATTAAAGAATGAAGAGAGATGGTGAAAGGGAAATGGTCCAAATGGAATCTGGATTAATGGAGTCTGAAAAGTTAGAAAGTGAATGCAAGGTTAGAATTCGATATGAAATTTCGCAACAGGGACTTGTAAGTTCAGGTATCATCATTTTGTTTAAAAGAGTTAAGTTTTAAATTAGCCTGAACCTTAATTTAGTGGACCGACTCATTAAAAATATTTAAATTTAAACCTATGGGTCGCCCATTATCACCCTTAGTTCATAACGAAATGAATTAGATTTAAATAATTTACGAAACAATTTTATTCTAATTAATTTTTTAAAAGTGATTTTTATTAATTAATTCATGTTTATAGTCTTAAATTTTTAGTAATTAAATAAATATTATTTTATTTCAAATTTATTGAAGTCGAGTGAAAGTTTTAACTTTTAAAATTGAGTTTGATTCTAAACTCAATTAATTTCAAGCTTATTTATTAATTTTAAGTCATATCAAAAATGAAAATATAACCATAATTACTTAGATTAATTAAATTAGTTATTTAATTTTGTGTCATTAAATAATTTATTTAAAGTATATAATTTATAAAATATTACGTGTATAAAATAATTTATTTAATACTTATTTAAAAAAACATTGGATTTATAATTTAATAAATTTTAGGGTTACTTAGGGGTTGAATTGAATTTAGATCATTTACCGAACAAGTTTGTATTTTTAATTAGTAGATAGCTCACGTTTATTTAATCTTAATTTCTCTAAATTTGAATCAAAATAGTAAGTTAAGTTTGATTCTAAGCTAAATTAATTTCAAACTTATTTATTAATTTTAAGTCAAATCAAAATCGAAATATAACTCTAATTATTTAGATTAATCAAATCAGTTAGTTAATTTTATATCATCTGATTATTAAATAATTTATTTAAAATATATAATATATTAAAATTTTAATACGACGTGGCTTATCACGTTATTCATATTAAGTATCGAAATACTTTATTAAAAATTAAAAATTGAAATATTTTAATGTTAATTTTTTAAAATTTTAAATTAATTTTATAAAATTTAATATTTTTCAAAGAATTAACCTAGATACCTTCCATGTCCCCGTCAGATAAGCTTTCCACTCCGCGAACTCTTACGGGTCGGCGTACAAAATGATTTGATGGGTTAATTACGGAATTAGAAGATAATTAACCCTTAGTTTGGTTGGACTTATATCATCAGAGTTTTTGTTAGTAGAGTTTTTTCCTGTAAATATTTTGTAAGAAGAACTTTTCTTAGAAATCAGTTGATTGTTTGACTATCATTTAAAAAATAACTTTTTTAAAAAGCGTCATACAGTAAACTGTTTGACAACATAAAAATAAAAAGTACGTTTAATTTTAATTATATTTTATTTTGTAATAAAATTATTTATGCATTTAAATATTATTTAAAGTATATTAAACAATATGCAAAACACAATATATTAATTATTATATAATTTTAAACATATGAAATATAAATAAAAATATATCTAATCAAATATTTTATACGAATTATAACATAAGTGAAACTAATATCGAAAATAAATATTAAAACATATAAAAAAGTTAAATAATATTATATAAATCCTAAAATAAATATTTAAGTTGAGTAAATAGTTAAATACATGATAAATTATGCATTTTATTGTAATATAAGATGATTTACAACACCAAACTGTACGTTACAAAACATCTACTCAAGAGATTAACTAAGATAAGTTTGCAAGATAAACATGAAGATGAGTCTGTAGGTATTATAAAAATTATGTGTAAAACATAAAGATAAAAGGACTGAAAATTATGCTCATTAATTTATCTAAAAATCTACCCCAAAAAATTATTTGAGAAACTTTTTTTAGAAGCTTCAAATTTGAGCTTCTAAAAAAGTTGTAATTTAATTATAAAAAAGTCATATCTATTAAAAAATATTTTTTTATTTTACAGTAAAATATCTATTAAAAAAATTTGTGTAACGAAAAAAAGTGCTTATTAACTTTCCAAATGTTCATCCAAACAATAACTAATTCTTAAAATGATAATTACGGTTTATCACGAATGCTTAAACCCATATCTATACTCGAAAATCGAAATATGTGGTAAACATATTTTGGGCTTGATGGGCCAGACATGGAACAGCTGCATTAGCCATGCCTATTAAAAAGTCTATAGCTTATGAAATCCTACTTATGATCTATACTATACCAACCGGGATTAATTCGCATTTTCTTACTAATGCGATTTCGAACTTAAATTCAGATATTCAAAGCAAAAGTACCAAATTATCTTGCCGGAAAAACGAGACCATGTCCTCTCGAGAGCGTTTGTCGCCGCCTATTCCACGACCAGCCAAACAAACAAAACCCCCTGATACTTTACCAGATCAGCCTCCTCCAGTGTTCTCTTTGAATCCAAACCCTATGGGTAGTGGTTTTAACGGCGCTAAACTAGTTTCTTGGAAAGACAAGGTTTTGAACCGTGAGACGTCAAAGGCTTTGGCTTACGACGCTAAAGAACGACTCCCAGTTGATTTAATTGCTAATGGGATAGTCCAACTGGGTTTCAAGGACGGTAATAGAAATTTTCCTGTCTTTAATGTTGACCCTACGTACATGGAAAACTTGGAGGCTCCTTGGCGACAAGCGGTTGTCGTGAAGTTGTTAGGACGTTCGATTTCTTTTAGGGTCTTGTATACCAAAATCGAGCAATTGTGGAAGCCAGTTGGAGGTTTTATGTCTTGGATATTGGGCATGATTATTTTCTTGTTAAATTTGATAATGGAGCTGATTTTGATGTGGCTCTGGAGGGTGGCCCTTGGTTAATTTTGACCATTACCTTATTGTACGTCCTTGGACACCGGGGTTTTCGACAGTGCACGCTACGGTGGATACTACTCTTGTCTGGGCTCGGTTTCCTGAAATTTCAGTGCAATATTACGATGAGGATCTGTTAATGGCGTTGGCAACAGGAATTGGCAATCCTGTCAAGGTAGATAAGAACACAACGCTTGCTAATCGGGGTCGTTTCGCTAGAGTTTGTGTTGAGATTGATCTGGACAAACCTTTAGTAGGGCAACTTGATATTGATGGTCGAACTTATTATGTTGAATATGAGGGATTGCATACTATTTATTTCAAATGTGGGAAATATGGGCACAAGGATTCTACTTGTCCTATGACGCTAGCTACGGATGCTAAGGCAGACGATGTCGTGCTTGTCCTAGTTGATGCCGTCGGTGAGTTACAGATGGAGGACAAGGCACGGTCAAACAATAGCCCTACTGTCACGGAAACTACTCGTGACGCAAATCTCGGAATAGGGTCATGGATGGTGGTTGAAAAAAGATCCAAAAGATTCCCACGTCCTCGACAGACAGATATTGCTACGAGAAATAAGTGCCAATCTTCGAACCGTTACACGATTTTGAAGGATGATGACTATGTGGCGGAGGAGTTGCAAGCTTTTGCCGACCAAGGTTATGACAATGAGAAACAAGCTGGGTTTGTTTTTGAGTTTGGTAGTGGCAGTGGGTTTAAAAGCCCAACGAGGCAAGATAGGAAGCAAGAAGGAAGTATCATGTCCAAGGTCGTACCTAGCCTAATATCAAAGAGTAAGAAAAAGGAGCCTATTGTTATGAATGAAGGACAAAGTGGCCTGCACCCCAGTCCTCATATACGACCTGGTAGTGAAACTAACCGAGCTATCCCTCAAAGTTCAACTCCCGATGTTGGACCCCGTCCCCGAGGCCTAACATTCGGACCCACACAGCATAGCGGACCCAAAATCGAACACGCAACGACCACAAATAGGGGAAATTTTAATTTGAAAATTTGGATTGGCTATTCAATAAAAATGTTCCCTCGGTTCTAACGATTCCAACGCCACTGGAATCGCTCAAATTGGATTAGAAATGAAGAAGTTATGA
>JAOTAX010150161.1:0-15492 GCA_025629825.1 Erythroxylum guanchezii | reverse complement strand
ACATGAACATGCATTTCTTATCTCTCATTGAACACTCATATTTACTATTCTAACCTTCCCATAAGTAATGGGATGTTACAGTTAGTGCGATGTTTTCTTTTTAATTCCCAGTAATTTTCTTGGAAACTAATAAATACCCAAAATTTATATTCATCGACGTTTTTGTATTTGTACAGATCCAATTTTATTGCTTACAGAATAAAGGGAATGGAGCTTCACTCATCGCCAAAGCCACTATTAAGTCCTATGCATCGGTGTTGTACTCTCTCACAGTTATACAATTCAACGACAGCGACAGCTCAAAAAATGACAAGGATCACTAGAAAAGATTGAATTGTTTAGGCATATGTTAGGATATATGTTATATATCTAAATGATTAGTTTTTGCATTATTTATTAATTGGACATATAAGATATTAATTGGATAATGACTTGGATTTAAAAGCCATATGGGTAATTTTCTAGTTGAAAAAGAATCCTATCTTGGATTGGAGTATATTATCATGTTGATATTGGAATTGTTTTACTGCTGGACATGTTGGTAATTGGATAGAGCTACTGTTGAATTGTGTGGTAGAGATGGTTTCGGTGTTGGCTTAATGATGTGTGTGGTGAAACTATAGTTGTCGTGCTGTGCGTTAATGGTTAATAGAGAAAGACATACGGCTGCAATATTACAAGGGTTAATAGTTGAACAAATATAAGTGTGTTGTATGTGGGTCTTCAAATTAAAGTTAAAGCCTATCATCGTGGGTTTAAAGTTGAAGTCTATTATCGTATGTGTCTTGGAATTAAAGTTAAAGTCTATCACTTGATGTGCGTGAATAATATACAGCAAGTGTGAGTAAATTGAAGTGAGGTGCGTGTGTCACAAAAGTGTGGGGTGTGTGGCAACTTGATGAAGTGCGTTAAGTGTTTATAAACAGATAAACTGCTTGCAGCACATGTTATCCACACAACTGAATAACGTGTCTTTTATGTGAGCCACGGTAAAGTTGATTTGTGAGCAAGGGTTGGCGTTGAAAAACGTTTTTATTATTGATTATATTGAAGTGTTTCTTGAGTGTTCAAAAAACTGTGGCTGAGAGTGTGAGTTGACGAAGTAGTGAATGTCATCTACGTGAAGTGAGCAGTAGTTATTAATTAAAGAAACACCGCGACTTGTTTTTCTGTGAAGAAAGAGTGAGCTATGGTGAAGAGTTTCAGCTAGGTTATTTTGAGAAGATAAATACTATAGGGAAGTCTTTCTTTTATCTCAAGTGTATTATTGCTTTATTCTTAGTTGATTGATCACTTGAGTTGTTTATTTCGTATCTTTATTATCAAATATTATTGAGAAAATCCTTTGTTGAGTTTAACACGATTCAGTCGTGTTATTGGGTGTGAAATTCTTTCACAAGAAGTGAGATTGAGAGATAGTGTTAAAGGTTGAATGGTGTCGGCTCAGTAAAGCCTTGGTAAATCTATTGTACTTCGGTGAAAGTGATTAAGTTGGGTGAGGGCCCCGCAGACATAGGCAAGGTGTGTCGAACTGCGTTACCAAATTTTCAGTGTTGATTTATTTTTGGTTCTCTTAATTTTTTTTGATTTTTTTGTTTGCTAGAAACAAGTCGGAAAGTTTGCGAAACGGCTACTCGCTGCGATATTTCAATTGGTATCAAAGCAAGGTCACCGATTCAGAACTTGGTAGCAAGTTGGTACAGATCCTAGTTTTGCAAACATGGCCATAAGAGAAGGAGTATCAATTATCAGGCTATCGCTATTGGACAGATCTAACTATCCTGCATGGAAATCACGGATGAAAGTCTTCATTCAAGCTTAAGGCATGAGAACTTGGCATTCGGTAGTACATGGGTGGACGCATCCAATAATCACTTATTATAAAGGAGAGGCAGCTCAAAAAGATCCATCTGAATGGACAAGAGTCTAAGAAGAAAGTTCACTTGTCACAAGCAATGCATGCGATATTCAGTGCTGTTGATGAGGGACGCTTCTCAATAATTTCAGCCTGTGAATTGGCAAAAGAATCGTGAGATATGTTGCAGAATATTCATGAAGGGTCTAAATCTGTGATAGAGTCAAAACTACAGATGTTAACTGTGAGGTTTCAAGAACTGAAGATGGACGAAAATGAGACTATCGGAGACTTTCATGAAAGATTGCGCGATATAGCAAATCAGGCACATCAACTCGGGAAGAAATATTCCTATTTGAAACTAGTCAAGAAGACGTTGAGATCACCCTCCAAGATTTATTCTGAAAATTGCATCAATCAAGGAGGCTCATGACATCAATGATTTGTCATTGGAGAAGGTAATTGGAATTCTAATAAATTTCGAAATGAATTTGTTGAGGGACAACCGAGAGAAGAAGAAAGGATTAGCATTGCAAGCTAAGATTGGTAAAGTCGTGAATAACTTAGACGATGAATCCGACGAGAATGAGAATATGGAGCTATTAACACTAGAGTTCAGTAAGTGGCTAAAGAGAATGAAAAAGGATATACCCAACTTTAGACAATATGGCAGAAGTTTATCGAGCAGCAATGCAATACATCAAGTCAAAATACAAAAGGGTGAAAAGAAGGCAAGGAGAATCCAATGTTATGAATGTTAAGGTTTCGGACACATTCAATCTGAATGTGTTAATACTTTGAAGAAGAGAAATGGAAAGTCTTTCACAAGCACCTGGATTGAGAAGGATTCCAAGAGTGAATATGGTAGCGAAGAAGAAACAGCGAATAGAGTTACATTGGTTGCCTTACATAGCAAAAATCCAGTTACTTGCTTAACAGTAACTGAGAAGGAAGTAATTGAAGCTGAAAAGAGGAAAAATCGAAAAATTTCGAAAACAACTCATCTCAAGACTTATTATCAGATTATGACAGTGATGAAAGTGGCCTAGATGACAAAAAAGGGAACATTTACGAGGCTTACGAATTAATGTATGAAAAATGGGTGAAAATATGTAGAAAGAATGAAAGATTGAAGGAAGAGAATCTCTCCATGAAGAACACCATCCAAAAGTTAGAAAAGAAATTGACGTTAACATCAGATGAGCTTGGTGAAGCTAGAATGAAATTGATTAGTACTGAAAAGGGATTGAGAATGTTAAATGAAAGCATAGAAAAACTAAAAAAGTTAATGGAAATTGGTAAGGCCAAAGGGGATCTTCAAGGCATTGGCTATAAGGATGAGTGCTCTAAAGTGAATGAAGAGAAAAATAATATGTTTAGATCTGTCCGAGAAGAAGAAACATCGAGAAAGAATTGAAGATTTGTACCGACGTTTCATTTTACGAAGTTATTGGGTACATAAGGCCGAGATGCTACAAGATGTTACAAATTATGTTTCAAATGGGTCAAAATCGAAAATCTAGACAATCTCCATTAAATTTCCAGTAGCAACCCATGTTATCGAAGCACTCTTGGGTTAGAAAAGTACAAGCATAAAAACGTAGTGAAGGAAAAATAAGAAATTATACAGATTCACAGTTAGTTACTGCTTTTGAAGCAACTGGTCAAACAGAGGACAAGTTAGTTACTTCAGAAGAAGAAACCGATAACAAAGATAATATGACAAGGATTAAGGCCAGGTTTGAATTTCTTCGAAGGGCACAGGGACTGTGTGCTTTACATTTTTGAAGTATTTTTTTGCGTTGTTAAAAAAAAGGAAACGTAAATAAAAAGATTTGTCTTTTTTAGTTATTTAGTTTTTATGTTGCCATTGTCGTCTCATCTTTTTAGTAGTTTGCATTGTGACTTCCATTTGGCTCCATCGAAGACTCCTCAGCTCTCTTATCAATATGGATCTCTCTCGGGGGAAGACATCAGATTGTTTATAGTGAATGTTCCATTTAGGGGGAGATTTCAAGGTATATGTGTGACTATTTATCTTACTTTCTGGCATCTTTTTGTCCTAAGGGGGAGAAATTTGGATGATTAGATGAACTTAATGTTTGATTAAGGGGGAGTATTTGTCATATGAATTGTGAATTTAATACTTATATGTCCAATTATGTTATTTATGGGGAGTTTCATATTTGTGACAAAAAATGCCAAAAAGGGGGAGATTGTTAAGATATATGTTATATATCTAAATAATTAGTTTTGGCATTATTTATTAATTGGACATATAAGATATTAATTGGATAATGACTTGGATTCAAAATCCATAAGGATAATTTTCTAGTTGAAAAAGAATCCTATCTTGGATTGGAGTACATTATCATGTTGATATTGGAATTGTTTTACTGCTGGCATATTGGTAATTGGATAGAGTTACTGCTGAATTGTGTGGTAGAGATGGTTTCAGTGTTGGCTTAATGATGTGTGTGGTGAAACTATAGTTGTCATGCTGTGAGTTAATGGTTAATAGAGAAAGACATACGACTGCAATATTACAAAGGTTAATAGCTGAACAAATATAAGTGTGTTGCGTGTGGGTCAAGGACTTTGAGTCTATCACCGTGGGTGTCTTCGAATTAAAGTTAAAGTCTATCACCGTGGGTGTCTTGGAATTAAAGTTAAAGTTTATCATCGTGGGTGTCTTGGAATTAAAGTTGAAGTCTATCACTTGATGTGCGTGAATAATATACAGCAGGTGTGAGTAAATTGAAGTGAAGTGCGTGTGTCACAAAAGCATGGGGTGTGCGGCAACTTGATGAAGTGCGTTAAGTGTCTATGAACAATTAAACTACTTGCGGCACATGTTATCCACACAGCTGAATAACGTGTCTTTTGTGTGAGCCACGGTGAAGTTGATTTGTGAGCAAGGGTTGGCTTTGAAAAACATTTTTATTATTGATTATATTGAAGTGTTTCTTGAGTGTTCAAAAAATCGTGGCTGAGAGTGTGAGTTGATGAAGCAGTGAATGTCATCTACGTGAAGTGAGCAGTAGTTATTAATTGAAGCAACACCGTGACTTGTTTTTCTATGAAGAAAGAGTGAACTATGGTAAAGAGTTTTAGCTAGGTTATTTCGAGAAGATAAATACCATAGGGAAGTCTTTCTTTTATCTCAAGTGTATTATTGTTTTATTCTTAGTTGATTGATCACTTGAGTTGTTTATTTTGTACCTTTATTATCAAATACTGTTGAAAAAATTCTTTGTTGAGGTTAACACGAGTCGGTCGTATAATTGGGTGTGAAATTCTTTCACGGGAAGTGAGGTTGAGAGATAGTATCAAGGGTTGAGTGGTGTCGGCTCAGTAAAGCCTTAGGTAAATCTGTTGTACTTCGGTGAAAGTTATTAAGTTGGGTGAGGACCCCACAGACGTAGGCAAGGTGTGCCGAACTGCATTACCAAATTTTCTGTGTTAATTTATTTTTAGGTCTTTTAATTTTTTCTGATTTTTTTGTTTGTTAGAAATGAATCGAAAAGTTTGCGAAACGACTACCAGCATACATCCTCTAGTTTTATCCAAAGCTAGTCCCAACACATTTGCTACCAAAGTTAAGATCTAGTTGGGATTTGCTCATATATATAGAGAGAGATAGGTTGCTGCACTTCATCCAAATATGAAAATCATAGGAATTTGGTTAATCGCCGTATAAATGATAGTGACAAACAAAATACCTTTCGAACAAGGAAAACAAATGTCAAGTGTTGATAGAGACGAACTCATTATAATTACTATTTTCTTCATACATTTTGAATTGTTAGCTCCTTGTTTTTCTTGTAGGAACATTGCAAAAAATAATAAATCCCTAAACTATATCTGAAATCTTAACTTTTGGCTTGATATTTTCAACTTTGGAGCCGCTGGAGGAATCAATCAAAGAGGTGATTAAGAAATACAAAAATGAATGATTGCACAATCGGAACACTGTTGCTCATTCAACTGCTGGATAGAGACCAGGGTGAGACCTTTTTTCATGTTTAGTAAACACCAATATTTCACAACTTTGGCAAAATGATGGTGGCATGTTTTGACTGACCACAAAATTATCTATCCTATATGCTGGAATTATTTAAATGTATGCTGGCATACAAAGCTTGCGTTAGTGGACTGCATTGGATAGCCTTGGTTTTGTGTATGAAACGTTGTATTATTTGCATGGTGTATTTTAAGGAGTGTTGGACGTAATTGCATGACTTAACAAAGTCTTGTATGGCTTGAACATTATTTGGACAGCCTTGCATTAGTGGGCATTTTTTCTTTGCTAATCAACTTGGACATTGCATGGCTTGAACAAAATGGTTTCTTAAAGGCTTCTCGATGTGTTGGATGTGAGTTGTGCATGGTTTGAATGCATATGGAATTAATATGTTGTTAATTAATTGGATAATTTCTCGCAAACTATCCAAACTGTCTGTAACTTGTCCCAACTGTTAGGGACTATTTTCTATTAGTTAATGTCTATTGGGAAGATATATATTGTAATCTCTCCATACTAGTTGGGAGGCATTGTTACTTCAAGATTTTGCAAATACAGTCATGTTCTTTATCAATTATAGCTGGTTCCTTTTCACTTGACGGTTTCATATATTCCTGCTCCGCAAAACAACCAGCCATATTGTTGTCTTCATTCCTTTAATGTGGTATTTTGCTCTATTAACAACATTTCCAACGTTGCTTTCGTTTCTTGTTGAAGGAGTAATTTTGCTGAATCTAAGTAACCAGACTTGATTGCATTATAAGGCCAATAATAGTTGAGTTTTCTAGCCTCAAAATTATCCCTGTAACACCAGGCATGTAAGGTCGTCCACTTGTTAGAAATACGTGGCTTGATATAATCACAACATTAATTCCAAATTCATAGCTATTAATCGAATTGCCATGTTTAATAATTATAATGGGATGGTTAATAATTTACTAATTGCATTTGAGGCACATAGTAGTACCCTAATAACTATATATTGAACCATTAAACTATAGTTCATAATATCCTTGAAATGACACAAGTATCCTTTTCTACCCTTTAGGGTAGAACATGTTATAAGGAATAATATATGGTGAGATTGTGTGGATATAGTGTGGGTGTGAAAACATAAAATTAGGGCTTCTACCATAAGCTTCCTCGCTTGAACAAGATTTGTTGATATTGATAGGTTGTGGTGTCCAAAATGGAGAAAATGCATCAAAACTCCATGCCAAACATTGGAGGTATGCTAATCTTATTGTGTAGTTAATGCTATAAAAAAAATGCAGATCTTGAATTTGTGACTATTGATGATTGCATTTGTGTATAACAATTGGTATCAAAGCTTTATGGTCATTTGATTTTAAGGCTCGTATTTAGGTATAGAGTTGTTTTTTTCAAATCAGTTTTTGGCATAAATGACTTCGAAATGATGCATTGAGATGCAGAAAATGTTAATGGTTGTTGTTATTGCCTTTTACCTTTGTTTTGGATAAATGAATCACGATTTTTTAGGTGAGATTTTGAAAAGTTTCGGAGTTGTCCTTAATGGCCAAAACGTGTTAGAGATTTTCGAGTTTTAGAGAACTTTTGGTTGAAATGGTATGGGAAATCCATAGAGCATGAAAAATGGAAGAAAACCCCTAATAAATTGTCCAAAATCGAAGACCGGAGAGGGAGTTGCAGTTGGGTCGACCTGCCCATCCGCAGGTTAACCCGCGGACCCAACTCAAGGTTAGGGACGACCTAGTATATATAAATAATTTTTTAAAATAATAAATATTATTTAAAAGTTAAAAAAATTATGTACAGTGAGTGTGAGAGCGCATGCAAGGTCCTTTACATTTTTTTCATCATTTTGCTCCTTTTTTTTCTATTTTTTCATATGTTTATGTATAAAATTAATTAGTATTTTTATTTGATAATTCTAATTGTTTTAATCTTATTGTGGCTTAAACATGATTATTTGTTGACAATAGTGACTACTTATTTTTACCTGTCGCAAAATTGAGCATGTGAAACTATTTATGATAAGGAATTTTTTAAATATTAATATATGTTTAAAATTTTGTGTTTGTCCTCTAAAATAACATTAAGATCTATACTGGTAATTAATTATTTTGTTCATAATTATTACTCAATTTTTTGGGACAGTTATACTACAGTTGAATACAGGACATCTTTTAGTGTTACATGATGCTGCTTATTTACCCTCTATTAGGAGGAATTTGATTTCTGTATCCATTTTGGATAGATTAGGTTATATTCTTCTTTTTGGAACTGGAAAATTGTCTTTGAATCGTGACTCTCTTTTGGTAGAAAATGGAATTTTATGTGAAAATTTATACAAACTTGAGTTAAATGATGTTGTGACTGTTGCTTCTTCCTCATCTCTTAATAATGTTGTTGGCTCCAAATGTATGAGGTTAGATTTGAGATCTTCTATATTATGGCACAAACGTTTAGGTCATATTTATAAAGACATAATGGAGAGGTTGGTAAAAGATGGTGTACTTTAGGATCTTGATTTTTCATATTTCACTGCCTGTGTTGATTGTATTAAAGGAGAGTTGACTGCCAAGGTTAGAAAAAGCAAAACAGACAGGTGCTCAGAATTGTTGGAGTTGAATCATACTAATATATATGGACCATTTATTCCACCTGCTATAGGTAGTTATAAATTCTTCATCACTTTTATTGATGATTTTTCCTGGTACGATCATGTGGAGCTCATTCATGAAAAATCTGAATCTTTGAAGGCATTTAAGATTTTCAAGACAAATGTTGAGTTTTAAAAAGGAAAGAAAATCAAAGTAGTTAATTCTAACAGAGGTGGAGAGTATTTTGGGCGATAGGATAAGAGTGGAAGGAATCCAGGGCCTTTTACTAGATACTTGTAAGAATATGGTATTGAAGCAAAATATACAATGCTAGGAACATCTCAACAAAATGGAATCGTTGAAAGAAGAAACCACACACTTCTTGATATGTTGCGGTGTATGTTGATTCATTTTAGTTTGCCAGAATTTTGGTGGGTTGAGGCGTTGAAGACATCCACTTATATCTTAAATCAAGGGCCTAGAAAATCAGTCCCAAAGACTCCATATGAGTTATGGTCAAGTAAGAAATCAAGCTTGCGCCATTATCATGTTTGGGGATGTAAAGCAGAAGTGAGGCCCTATAATCCACAATCTAATAAGCTTGATCATTAAACTATTAATGGTTACTTTGTAGGCTACACCGTCCGATCAAGGGATTCTAGATTATATTGCCCATCTCACACGACCAGAATAATAGAATTAGATAGATTTGTTTATTTTGAAGATGAATTTGGTTTAAGTCAAGGGTCAAGAGAAATTGTATTCAGGGAAGGACGTATTCTAATCCCTGCACCCATCGCTTTCGCTCCTAACTGATGACCCTATGATTGAATAGATTCCAGTAGAATATCATGATGAAACTCATAATCAAGCACATAATGAAGTCATTGATACTGGGGATGAGCAATTTGTTGTTAGGAGATCACAAAGAACATGTAGACCTGTCATTCCTGATGAATATATTGTCTATTTGCAGGAACATGAGTTTGATGTGGGAGATAATACTAAACCAGTTAGTTTTTAAGAAGCCATGAATAATCCTCAATCTACGTTATGGATGAATGCATTGGAAGATCAATTGAGTTCTATGTCACAAAATGGAGTTTGGGAGTTGGTTGAACTACCTAGAGGTTGCAAACCCATTAGGTGCAAGTGGGTTTACAAAATCAAACATGACTCAAGTGGACAAATAGAAAGGTATAAGGCTAGACTTGTGATTAAAAGTTATAGCCAGAGAGAAGGGATTGATTTCAAAGAAACCTTCTCATCAGTTTCTACCAAAGATTCACTGCGAATCATTATGGCTATAGTTGCTCATTTTGATTTAGAACTCAATCAAATGGAACCGAGGCCCGCCTTCTTGAATGAAGATGTTTATATGACTCAACCAGTTAGTTTCGAGATGACTAGTAAAAAACACATGGTTTGCAAGCTCAAGAAGTCTATTTATAGGTTAAAACAATCACCAAGACAGTGGTATCTCAAGTTTAATATGGTTATCATTGCAAATGGCTTCCAGGAGAATGTAGTTGATCAATGTATATATATAAAGGTCAATGCGAACAGTTCCATTTTTCTGGAACTATATGTTGATAATATTCTACGTGCTTATAATGATACTGATCTATTATTTGAGACAAAAAAAACCATTATTTAGCCATTTTGATATGAAGGATCTTGGTAAGACCTCTTATATACTTGGAATTCAGATTATCTGAGATAGAGCTAATGAGATTCTTTGATTGTCTCAAAACATTTACATTGATCGGGTCTTGAAAAGATTCAAATATGCATTCTTGTTATACTAAAAAGGCACCAATAGTGAAGGCGGAAAATTCTCAAAAGCCCAATGTCCCCAAAATGATAAAGAGAGAGATGAAATGAAAGTCGTTCCTTATCCGTCACTTATAGGCAGTCTGATGTATGCTCAAGTATGCACATGTCTTAATATTGCTTTTATTATAGGAGTGTTAGGAAGATACTTAAGTGATCCTAGTTTTAGCCATTGGAAAGTGGCTAAGAAAGTCATGAGGTATCTTTAGGGTAGCAAAGATCATATGTTGACTTATCGACAAACTGACACTCTTGATATATTTAGGTTCATTAACGTTGATTATGTAGGATGTGTGGATGATAAAAAGTCCACTTTATGCTAGATCTTTATGATGGATGGAGGAGCTGTATTGTGGAAAAGTGTCAAATAGACACTCATAGCATCCTCTACAATAGAGGCAGAGTGTATGGCATGCTATGAGGCAGCTTGTCAATCAATATGGTTGCGGAATTTTATTTCAACATTGGGTATTGTAGACTCTATTTTGAGTCCGCTGAAATTGTATTGTGATAACTCCACAGTTGTAGCTTTCTCTAAAAGCACTAAAAGTACTTTTTGCTTAAAACATATTAATATAAAGTACTATTTTGTTAAAGAGAAAGTCGTTAAATCCCTCATTACTATTGAGTATACGCCTACAGCTAGCATCTTAGCAGATCCACTTACAAAAGGCTTGCCTATATGTGGTTTTTAGAACACGTCTCCCACATAGGATTGTTAGGAGCCTAGCTTGATAAGATTAATGGGAGTTTGTTATTTTGTATTGAACATGTTAGTACTTTGTACGAATTGCTTATGACTTATATATATGAAACATGCATAATGATGTTTGCAGTCACTTCTTGTTAATATTGACATATATATGTTGATGTATATATTAATTTAACGAAATGACAGGTAAAAAAGGAGACAAATGTGTAGTCTCAATTGTTGTACTGCATGCATGTTGTTTTAATGTTTATTATTGTATTTGAACATCTCCAGGGCCTAATCATATGTATTGTATATATCCTGTCAATATAATATTGCATATGATTTATTTGATTGCTTTTTGGATAATGGAGATTAGTATGATGGTTTGATTATATTATCCAAGTGAGAGAATATTAGAAATATGTGGACTAATATAATCACAACATTATTTCCATATTCATGACCATTAATCGAATTGCCTAATGTATGTTTAATAACCATAATGGGATGATTAATAATTTACTAATTACATTTAAGGCACGTGATAGTACCTTAATAACTATATGTTGGCTCATTAAACTATAGTTCATAACATCCTTGAAATGACACAAGTCTCCTTTTCTACCCCTTAGGGTAGAACATGTTATAAGGAATAACATATTACGAGATTGTGTGGATATAATGTAGGTGTGAAAACAAAAAATTGGGTCTTCTACCATAAGCTTCCTCTCTTGCACAAGGTTTGTTGATATTGATAGGTTGTGGTATCCAAAATGGAGAGAATGCATCAAGACTCCATGCCAAACATTAGAAGTATGTCAATCTTATTATGTAGTTAATGCTCTAAATAAAATGTAGATTTTGTCTTTGTGATTATTAATGATTGCATTTATGTATAACACCACTTCCATTAAAATCGGCAAAGAAATCTCCAGACTGAGACAATTTTTGGGTCTTGAGATTCTTGGGAGAAGCCGAGTAGGAATCATCGGAATCGTTGCTAGTGGAATATGTTGATTATGTAGGCAGTCCATGTATCCTTGGCAATCCTGTTGCATCCCCACCCAAACTTTATCCTCTTTCAACTGTTTCAACTTCCAATGGCAATTCATTCAATGTCTAGTATGAGAGATCATTCAAGATGTCTACATAACTTTTTAGGTATTCAACTCAAAAAGTTCTTTTTATCTAACATATCCAATTTAAACAAAGTGTTGTCGTCGGTAACACCGAAGCTTGTTTCACTTTGGGCATGGTCAGTCCAATGTTTTCTTTTTAATTCCCAGTAATTTTCCTACAAACTGATCAATACCTAGGATTTATAATCATCGAAGTTTTTATCTTTGTACATATTCGATTTTATTTCTTACAGAACAGAAGGAACAAAGCTTTACTCATGGCCAAAGCCACAATTAAGTCCTATGCACCATCGCTGTACTCCCTCACCGTTCAACAACAGTGGTGGCTCTAGAAATGACAACAGTGGTGGCTCTAGAAACGACAATGATCTTTGTGCTGGAGTCGTATTTTGTTTACTAGAAAATTAATTTATTAGTTAAGTTTAATGTTTAATTAAAAGGGTAGGTCCCACACTTAATAATAAAATAAAATTTTTCATTTATTTAATTAAAATATATGTCCCACTTTACCACGTCAGCACTATCATTGCATTAAGGACCACAAAAAGCAACAAAAGTTTAGTTTACAAGTGTCAGGTCAGCTCAATAGAAGAGTTTGAATTTTTCGTCAAGAATTTTTCGTTAAGATTTGGTCAAATTTTAACAATTTCTAAATGTTAGGGTTATAATTGTTCACTCTAAAATCATAGAGTCACAATTGTCAATTGGTGAAAAACTTAAAAAAGTGACCCTTTTGCAATTTTAAAACTTATAATGAAGAGAATGTAAAGAGTTATCACACACTTATAGTTTTTCAGACATTATATTTAAAGAATACTTCTCAAGAATCATGACTTATTTACATAAGAAAATATTTGTAACAATATAGAAGAGAATTTCTAAGTATTGAATAGAAAAAGGCAATTTCAAATCTATGATATTTGATGAAAGTTTGAGTTATTAAAGATGAGAGAATATAAATATGTCAAAAAGAGTTTAGTGTATCTTGAACATTGTAAATCGAATTAAGACTTCTTAAAGATGACTTAAAAGACAAGGTATTTGTTAGTGAATTCCTTCTAAGTGTCACTAAAAGGTTGAAATAAACAACTTATCCTTTTTAAAAGTTTAAGGACATGTCATAACTAACTTTGATGGAACATATAAATTACTTTAAAGTTAAAGAAGAGTCCTTAAGTAAAGTAAAGAAGTTGGAAATAAAAAAAAAACAAAGCTAATTCTAGTTTAAACAAGTTAACATAAGTTAAGAATGAGATAAGAATAAGGTTAAAAATAAGAAGAACCAATATGAGAAATGATGACATAGTTTTGATGACAAAATGATAAATTTGCTCATTACAAACATTGTTAAAAGATAATCATACCTAATGTAATAGTTTACACTAAATATAAGATGTAGTGCATATAACCAGTTTGAATATAGTAAAAAGTTTTTACATCCAAAAAGAAGGAACTAACATAATTAAAATAATAATAATAGAGATAGATACACATAAAGAAGAGTTCATATTCACAATACCTCTTACTTACAACAACAAGATCAATTCAATTTTTAACTTATGTTGGAGATGTGGTATAATCTATGATTAACTAACTTTCATTGTAATTTTCAATCTCAAATAAAAATTTTCTAGCTTCACTCCTACCTTATTGCCACATTCTACTACTCTCTCACCTGTACTGCATTTTGCCATCTTCCTTCTTAACAACATTACTCACTTAGAACATTACCACTTATCCCCACTCTTCTCACTTTACTAATTATCCCTCACCTCTTAGACTAGCTATAATTTGTATCCTAATGATTTCTACACCATCATCACAGCTGAATCTCCCTGCTCTCTTTGTTTGATTTGATTTTTAGCTTTTATCCAATAGTCCACAAGTTGGACCTATGGACATTCACTTCCTGCCTTTAAGCTTAAAGAACTCAAAAGCTCTACCTAATTAATTTCCTGTATCTACCTCAAATAATCCTCCCTCTGTAACATCCTGTCCCTATATTAAGGGTTAAGGTTCGAAATTTCAATACAGGAGAGCTCAAAGAGAGATGAAGGAAATGCATTTTTTTTTGCTTATGCATCATGTTAGCATATATGCACATAAATACTGAATGTTTGCACATAAAAAGTGGTACATGCATTCATTGACAACTTCCAGGTATGATTGTGTTAAATGTGACTTTTATTGAAAATGAGAAGTAGAGGGAGTAGAAAGAGTGATGTTGGTATGAGTTGTGATAAGGAAAGATTTAGAAACAAGATTTGGTAGTGATCTGGAAAATGTTGACTGGGTATGCTTCAGTCTTTTAGCCACAACATTTTTTCTAGTCATCCAAACGAGATGATTCTCGATTTGTATTAAACTAGAGATATATGGCTACATTTCGTATGAAGACATAGAATTTCAATTCTGTCTCTAAGAATCTCAAAATTTGTCATGAAGTTAAGATTTGAGTGCATTATGTTGGTGTATGAGTGGAAAAAAATTCGTATTCAGACACTTAGGGGAAAATTTGGAATTAATATGAATAGATTTTGGCAAAGTTTCCTTCTAGAAAGTTGTAGATCTTTCTTTTATCTTTGCAACAGTATATAGCACGAAAATGTTGGATATCGCGATCAAAAGTTATGATCTTTACAAGTGGAGACATTCTGGAGCAAAAGTAAAACGAAGTTACTGTTCATCCACTTCGTCTCATTACTGTTCATCCACTTCGTCTCATCACTGTTCATCCACTTCGTCTGGTCACTATTCATCCACTTCGTCCCATGACGTCAGCAATTCGTCTCATGACGTCAACATCGTCTCACTTTGGCCAGAACATATTCTAGCCCAAATTTGGTCTCCTAGATGACAAAATTGGTCTTAAGGTCTTCATGAGAGTTGTAGATCTTGAAGTCCTCTTTCTATTCGTCTAAAGAACACCTGAATCCAAGTTCTATACCGAAAGTTATACCAATTTTTCCGATTCATCTTAGTATGACATCAGCAATTCATCTCATGACATCATGCATCGTCTGAATCATTTTTGACCCCTCAGATGAAAGAATTTGCCTTCGACTTCTTCATAAGAGTTGTAGCTCTTTAAGTATTCTTTTTAATCATACAAAGAACACCTCAATCAGAAATTTGTACAAAAAGTTATGGCTATTTCCCCGAAATAGGTTCAATATGAGTTAGGTCAAAAACATAGTTGCTTCATTTGACCATAACTTCTTCTCTAGACCTCTAAATGACTTGATTCTTGAACCATTGGATTCGTAAGACATTGATTTACATCTCCACCAAAAATCATAGCTATCTAAAATGAATGGAGAAAGATTGAGTGAAAAGAGTGGGACGGGTACAGTGAGTGTGTT
>JAOTAX010150146.1:0-15493 GCA_025629825.1 Erythroxylum guanchezii | reverse complement strand
AAGTAAAATTCTCAAATTAAACCTCAAAATAAAATTATACAACTTATTGACCAAAGAAAAGAAATCGGGGCCCAACAGTTTCAACAAATAAGTAATCATAAAAGTAATGTATTTTAATATTATATTTATGGGAAATATAACAAACTCTCTTGTCTCTCTCCAAGTTCCTTCTCCATCTTATTAAATTAAATACCATAATATTTTTTTGACATATTACAATCAAAGGTAAATGTTCTGATTTCTGGAATTCTATATAAGAGTTTTTTTTTGTTTGTTTTTGTTTTGATGGGAATTCATAAAACGTTATTGAAGCTTAAATTATACCTTTTTTTTCTTATTTTGTTAGCCTTACTTGATTATGCCTTGTATTGAAAGTTTCAGGTTCCTCCATGGCCACAAATTTTCATTTCTTGTATGGTTTATTTAGTAATAAGTATGTTATGGATGTATATATTGTTGCCTCCAGATTGTTAAGATTTTATTTAAAGGAATTGAGTGGAAAATATGTAAAGTAATATTTTAAAGTTTATCCAGTTGATTTAAGATCTCTTTCGAATACTTAATGTTCCTAGCTAAGATCTTATTGATTATTGCTTGGTTGTAGGAACTCATTTGTTGGCAATATTTCTATTTTCAAGGAGATTGAAGAGAAGCTTCAGCAGGTATTCAGTTTTGACATTCATTTCCTTTGCTAATTGACAATATCAACAATGATTCTTCACACATTTTAATAGAATTTGTATCTATATCTATATTTTGCAGCATAGTCATTTTGTATCTTTTTACTTCATTGAAAAGAGACCTTTTATCATCCTTTTTATGTTTTAAAAGGCAAATGACTGGATTTTCTTGCATGACATGGCGACAATCAAATGCTATAAATAAGATTTCTGAACATGAATTTATATCAATTTGTGTACTGTTTTGAAATTGATTGTCTTCTTTGCTTTGTTTTGGTTATCTTCTTTGGTCGTCAGCTCACTCTAGCTCTATCATCTTCTTTCTTCACGTGCTTCAGTGACTTCTTTTGCGTGTCAGTTCAGGTAAGTGAGTTTTGTTATTTTCTAGGTTTTTGTGCGCTTGGTTTAATTTGGGTATTTGTTTGTGGTTTGAACCTCTCATTTGAACTTCCTGCATATTTAATGTAACTGGCCTGCACCAACCGAAACTTGTTTATGGTATGAACTTTGGTTTATTAATGAATTAATATAAGATGGGTTTGACTTATAGTTCCAAATATCTAAATTTTGTCAACGGGTTATTTCATTGATGTTCTCTGAAATGATTAGGTTCTCTTTACTTTTCGTGTGTGAATCTTTACACGCATTTTTTTAATATAATAATAATCTTCTTCTAAACATATTAGATAATTTGTATATGTTACAATAATTTATTAATCAAAGTATTCATATTGTTATCTTCACTTATTATATTTATTACTAGTACATAATTAATTTAGGTTAAATATCAAACTTCTAACATCAATTTTAAATTTCAATTACAATATCCAAACCATTCAATTAAAAATTCCAACCTTATAAAATTAAGTAATTCATTTTATGTTCCTGTACCAAATCAAGCAGCTATTGCTTTTCCCTTTCACGTCCTTAAGTGCGTCTTTGAAATCTCTTCTAACATATATGATTACAAACAGAAAAAATAGATCTTCAGTTAATAAATAATTTTAATCTTAACCTATAACCCATGATGCAACTCCCATGAGGTTTATCAGTGAAAAATACCACAAGCTTAGGAGTCATAACGAGAACTTATTATGTTGATTCATAGGTGTAAACTTTGGGGATTAATTCAATTGGTTAATACTTAGGGGATGTTATGTAAAGTTTAGATGTTCTTTAAATTTTGGGGAACATAAAGGATACTAACTATGGAATCACTGTTTGAAATTAACAGTTTTGCATAAATGAGTAATGTTGATAGATCTTGGATGTATAAACGATTAACAGCTGATAGTTTCATTAATCCTGAGTTTGTTGAGGGAGTTGAAGCTTTTATTTATTATGCATGTTCTCAACCTACATATATGGATGGCCCAAAGATCAGATGTCTATGTAAAAAGTGCAAACACATTCGTTTTCCTTCCTATTGATGAAGTTAATGGGCATTTGTTGAGAAAAGGGTTTGTCCCCATTTATTTTCAGTGGACACGACATGGGGAACTATTGATTTGTAGCACCTCAAGGGGTAATCAAGTACAATCGTCTATGAACTTAAATGACGTTGAAGTGGGATTGGATTTATAATAAATAATGTGGATGCAATGCAAAATCCTTACATGCAAATGGTTTATGATGCAATCGGTTATACATTTTAGGAAAATATAAAAAAATCTTGAAGAAGTATCAAACCCACTTGCAAAACAGTTTTTTGAGTTACTACATTCAGCTAACCAAGAATTGTGTCCAAATTGTGAGACAATGACTCAATTGTCTTCAGTTGCTTGAATATTGAACATAAAGTCTAAAGGGCATATTTTTAATCGTAGTTTTTATAAAATTCTTGAATGGTATAATGAATTATTACCTCCTGATCATACAATAGTTGATAGTTTTTACAATATGAAGAAACTTATTAGTGGTCTTGGTTTGCCTATTAAAAAGATTGATTATTGCAAATTGGGATGTATGTTATATTGGGGAGATGATGTGGAATTACAAAAGTGCAAATTTTGTGGTCAATCTAGGTTCAAGCCTAAAAAACGTTATATGAAATAGAAATTAATACCTTGGAAGCGGATGTATAATTTCCCGCTAACTCTGAGACTTCAAAGGCTATATGCTTCTGATGTTACTACATCTCACATGAGATGGCATAATGAACACGAACTGGAAGATGTAATAATAGGTCATCTATCAAATGCACTAGCATGGAAACATTTCAATGACACCTATTATGAGTTTGTAGTTGAAAGTCAAAATGTTAGGTTCGGATTGTCAACGGATGGATTCCAACCTTTTGGTCAATCCGGCCAGCAATATTCATCATGACCAATCATAATTACTCCTTATAATTTACCTCGATAGATGTGTATGAAAGAGGCATATATGTTCTTGACGGTGATTGTGCCAGGGCCTACGAATCCGAAGTATAAAATTGATATATTCTTACAACAATTGATATCTGAATTGCAGCATCTTTGGGAATATGGTGTTGAGACGTATGATGTGTCTCTGAAACAAAATTTTGTGTTGAGAGCATTTTTGATATTGACCATTAGTGATTTTTCGGCATATTCCATGTTGTCTAGATTGAGCACAGTAGGAAAATTGGCTTGTGCTTATTGTGGCAATGATTCTGATGCATTTTATCTTCCAAACGGGGGCAAAACATGTTGGTTTGACAACCACATGAAATTTCTTCTTCCATATCATCCATTTAGATACAATAAACAAAAGTTTATTAAGAATAGGATGGTAAAAATACCTCCTCCCCCTCACAAAGCTGGTGAAGAGATTTTGCAGGAGATTGAGGAATTAGGTTTGCTGAAAGTTGCAGAATTTGAAGCTGACGAAGTTGATACAAGCATTAGTAAAAACTTTGGTTAGAGAAAACTAAGCATCTCTTGGGATTTGCCATATTGGAAAAATAATTTGATACGTTATAATCTAGATGTGATGCATATTAAAAAAAATATTTTTGACAATTTGTTCAATACCATAATGAACATTGAAGGGAGAAAAAAAGACAATATAAAATCACGAGCTGATTTGCAACTTTTTTATAGAAGGAATGAGTTACATAAAGATCTTCGCCTTGGTAAATATCCGAAAGCATGTTACACTTTGGACAAAAAACAAAAGGAAATATTGTGTGAATTGTTGAAAATTCTAAAGTTTCCCGATGGTTATGTTTCAAACTTGGCAAGGTGTGTGGACATAAGGAAGTACAAATTATTTGGGATGAAAAGTCATGATTGTCATATGTTTATGCGAAGGCTAATTCCAATCGCATTTTAGGAATTGCTACCGAATAAGGTTTGGGAAGTAATATCATAATTAAGTTTGTTTTTCAAAAGTTTAACATCATCTGAAATCAAGTTAGCTGAAATGGAAAAACTAGAAAGGAAAATTCCAATAATTTTGTGTAAGTTAGAAGGGATTTTTCCTCCAAGCTTCTTTAACTGTATGGAACATCTACTTATGCATTTAGCATATGAGGCAAAACTAGTCCATCTAGTTCAATATTAATGGATGTATCTGTTTGAGTGGTAATTCAACAAAAATGATTGTAATTGAAGTAATAACATGTTTTAATAACTAAATTGTAATAACCATATTCGTTAATATAGGTATTTGCATCATTTGAAGAAAAATGTTAAAAATAAGGCTAGAGTTGAAGGTTCGATATGTAATGCTTATTTAGTGGAGGAAGCTAGTACATTTTTTCACATTATTTTGAGTCACATGTTCATGCAAGAGAAAGAAAAGTTCTTCGTAATGACGATGAGGGAGGAACGAGTGATGCTGATGGTAACTTATCCATTGTCACATATCCTGGATGAACATATGGACGTTCAACAAGAAGAATATTAACAGAGGAAGAAATTGAGGCTGCCTGTGGTTACATCTTATTGAAATGTCAAGAGGTTCAACCTTTCATGCACTAAGTTGAAATTGATTATTTGGGTTTTGAAATTTATGTGTTATTTATAACTAAAATACGTAATAATATTTTTATATTATACAAGGAATTGTTACACGAGTTAATGCCTGTCAAAACACAAGATGATATTAATAAAGAAGTTGGAAGACACCTTCCTTAATAGTTCGAGAAATATGTAAGTTTTCACTTAAAAAGTATTGAAATGATTGAATTATAAGATTTAAGTGTTTAAATGACATTATACTGTTTGATATAATAATTTCTTTTGTGTAGGCCTTAGAAAATCCAATAAAGAACAAGTTCATATGTGATCTTGCGAAGGGACCTCTGTGAAATCATATTCGGTGTATTTCGTTAATGGATACAAATATCATACAGAATATCATGGTCATAGCATGGCAACAACAAAGAGAAGTGTGATATTTAAGTGTGACTAGTTTGATCCAACTCCAAATGTTGGTACAAAAGTGCATAATCTAGTTGAAATCAATAAGAGAAGAATAAGACAATTTGAACCTTTCATGTTGGCAATGCAAGCAATTCAGGTGTATTATGTCCTTTTTCCCAATTTACGACGAAATAAGTCAGATTGGTTGGTCGTTTGCAAAGTTAAACCTAAAAGGGGTTTTCAATCACATGGAAAAGGAGAACAAATAATGGAAAGTGAAGCGTTTCAGGAAGATGTTAATGAAATAAATGCATCTGTCACATATGACAATAATGAACCTTTGAACGATCCATCTAATGAATATGTTGAAATTTCATCTGGAGAGGATGACGAGGGCTAGAGATCTGAAGAGGAGCCTGAGTTTGATTCTTATTCTTCAGAAAAAGAAGATGATTTTAATTTATAATTAAGTGATGATAGCGATTAATATGTGTTTGTAATTGAATATTATATTCAACAAATCAATTATTTCCTTTTCAATATATTGTGTAAAATATTGAATTCAAATTCTTATATTTCTACAAAATTCAATCAAATATGAATTTCAGGTTGAAATATGCCACCAAAGAGAAAACATGATATAATGTGACCAAGGTTCAGACAATGATTCGGAGGTACTTACTCTCCAGGTGAGCCATCACATTTTGCAGCTGGAACTAAATCACCTCCTCCCCCTCCAGCTACTACACTTGCAGATGAGACATCACTTTCCGTACCTGTTGCTACACCATCCACCACCCCTACATCATCCACTACCCCTATAGCAACAGAGATATCAGGGGTAAATGATGCGGATGAAGGAGGAGGCAGCCAGCCTGGAGCTGAAGGACCTGATGAAAGAACTTACATTACAATTGTCAATAATCTGTAAGTAAAAATACATGAAACAGTATATGTTTATAATTAAGTTATAGGTTTAAATTTTAAAAATGGTATAAAATTATTTGTTTTTATATTAGCTTGATTCCGTCTGGACCGTGCTCAAGAAACATGACATCCAAATTTAAGGAGAAGATTGATCTTGAGAGTTATGTATAGAAGAATATCTTTCAGGCCACAAAAGAATTTTACTATCAGGAGTTTGAGGTACAATAAAAAATATTATTTTCTTTTTTAATTGATTTTTATACATTAATTAGATAAATATTATTACATTATAAGTATTTATCGAATATTTTTCCTTTTGTTTTAGAAAGAATTTTTTTGGGATTCTGAATTTGATGCGATCATTAATAAAGTATGGAAGAGACGAGCACGTACATGTTATCGGGACTTTATTGATGTGATACACAAGGCTGGCATATGATCGCCTTATATTTCTGAACAAATATGGAGATGTTGGCAGTAGCATTGGACATCACCTGAGGCAATGTCCATTTCAGAGCGTAATTCTACCAATACACGTGGAGGACCAGGGGGAGAGAGTCTTCCCGTATATACGGGATGATCTATTACTCACCATGAGCATGTAGAGAGACCTGTAAGTATTTACACTTTACATTTATATTTTGATTTTTTTTACTTTTTGCTGTATTTCAATTTAAATTGATGTGTGAATTTTGGAATGAAAATATGTGTATTATGAAGAATGATAATTTTATAAATGTCTGGTGTTATATATGGTTGTATTGTTAAGTTAATTTCTTTTTTCAACAGGGGGTAAATATCATAAAATTAGAGGAAACTCTGCTGAAATTTTTATAAATTCTAGTTGACTTATAACATTTTATTCTTATGTAGGAAAAGTCTATGGGCATAAGGCCTACACCCCGTTAGCTCTTTTTGCACACTCACACTAAAAAGCATGACGGTGTGACATTCATCAACACCCAATGTAGAGAATTAAATGTATGTGAAATTTATGGTTTAATATTAATGCTTAATAATTACCACTTACTAGCATTCAACGACAATCTCAGCAGTCTGAAGATGTTGATTAGACTCAAACTTATCTTCATGCAGTGAGGGTAGAGACCGTTGTGGAAGAATATTCGGCTTAGGTTCATTTGCGAACACATGTTATTCGCAATCCTCCAAGTCCAATATAACAACATCTAGTAGGCAGTCGACAACCAATGAAGTTAATGAACTTCGGAGCATAGTGCACACATTGGCAACTTAGTTACAATAGTCGATAGAGTACATAGCTCAGCTCCGTAATAAGATGGATGAGTTGAAGGGGAGGGGTAGCACCTCATCGCAGCAATCAGAGCATCCGATAGTGTACTTATAGTCATTTCATTTGAATTACAAATACTTATTATATGCAATTTAATGTTTTTATTATCAATTAAGATAATTTTAACTTTATATTATCAATCAACTTTTTGTTTAAACAAATTTATTGTATAAATAAATCAAAATATTATGTATAGATAATTCATAACTATTTAAATTATGCATAAACCATAAGATAGATAATTTTAACTTTATATCATCAATCAACTTTCTGTTTAAACAAATTAAATGTATAATCAAATCAAAATATTATGCGCAGATAATTCATAATTGTTTAAATTATGCATCAATCATAAGATCATCAAATAAAATTTAATGATGGGATTTAAAATTTTTTAAAAATATTTATCGATGGAAAAAATAAGTACGTCGGTAAAATCAATTATATTTACTGACGGAACACAATAAACCATTAGTAATATTCACCAATTTTACCGACAAGATTTGTCATAGAAAAACCGTCAGTATGATCACCGATAGAACAATCATAATTGTCAGTAATGTTGTAATAAAATTACTGATAGAATAACTAACACCGTCTGTAAATCTGCCAATGAAAAAATCTTGACCGTCAAAAATTTACCGACGATCGACTGATAAAATAAACAAACATATAAAAACAATCAAACTAATTGCTTAAGGTTATTGAAGTTAGGAGAATAATATGTGGTAGGCAATTAGCTAGAATGTGGGACGGAATTTAAGTAATTACAGGAAAACTACTTAAGGCAATTAAACTTGAGAGGATTATTAAAATTCATTAGCATCTTAAAGCAAGAGAGACCTTTAGATACACAAAATAGACAAAGATACATAGACAATTAGACTACTCCAACAAAAATACTTTATTATTTCAAATTTTCTTTGCATTGTATACTTATCCCTTTCATTATATGAAAATTTATTTTTATCTTGTACATTTTTTTTCCTAAATCAAGTCAACTCTTTAGTTCAAATCTTATTTCAACATTTTTTAGCATCTTTGCAGCTTAAAATTTTTTGCTTTAAGTTTTCTGAAGCCCCCTATAGGGTCAATAAGGAGTCATATAAAAATTCTAAGAGAATTCCTCTCTGGCACACTTGAATTCTAGGTTAATCATATAAACGACCAATAAATTAGCACGTCACTAGGATGCGATGCCATGTACAAGGAATGAAAAAAAAGTTGTGCCTCTAACCTTGGAGGAAGAAGTCACTACTGCAATAGGTAATGGAGGTTTTGTATCCCAAATGATTGAGAATATTGAGAAGGCAATCTTGCATTCAGTTAACTTTCTATTAGCAAGAATCCAAAATCGCCGCAATGAAATGACATTGTTCGTGCAAAAAAAATTCCAAAATTGAAGTCTAACTCAGCCTTTATGGCTGAGGTAATCAAGATACTAACAAAGAAGGTTAACAAGCTTTATATCGCTCCGGCGTAGATCATTAACCATAATTCTCCTACTTTAGCTTAACAAATCTTCAAAGGGCTCAGGAGGCATCCTGCTTCAAATGCGATAGAAGTTGGTGATTGCAATTGCCTTCTAGCTACTTCTTTTATAGATAAAAGATATGTTCCTCCTCATAAAAGAGAGGATGTTTCTGTGGTACCTCTATGTATTAATCATGGAAATAGTCGACAAGTGATCAAGCCCCAAACTCTTTGTAGCCAACGATTTGGTGTAGATATTGAAGCTAATCGACCATAATATAGTTTAGGGGGTAACATTGTGATTATAAACTGCAATCATGCTTTTTACCCCACAAATGAGACTATAAGTTGATATAAAGTTGTTTAGGAATCGTATGAGCCTAATTTGAGACAGTTTGGCTACTCAAAATTCGATAAACCATATTCAGAGCATATTAATAATGAGAATCTATATTCACTTACCTATAGAATTCTTGAATTTAATTTATTTTCTAGTGAAGATAGTCAATCAACAATCGAACGCATTGCTAAATTCACCATTCAATATGGAGAATTGGCTAATTATGAAATTTTCAATAATTCAAACTTAAATTGTTCTCAAATTAATTAACATGCACAATTTTCTCTTAGTATGCATTGTTGCCTAGGAATTAAGTAATTTCATGGGCTAAAATGGAGATACTGTTCCATAATTCAGTTTTTAAAGACTAAATATGAAGTCAGTATAGCTCAATTATTTAGGGTTACATAGAAAAGTCGCGAGAATGATGACATGTTCATCACTCAATTCAAGAAGATAAGAAGTCAATGTTAGATTGCACTCTCGAAGATTGAGTATGTGAAGTTAGCTTAAAGTAGTCTTGAAATTGAACTTCAGAAATAAATAAATAATCCAAGGTATGAAATGTCGTAATTTTTATGAATTGGTAGCAAAAGTGTCTAAATGTGAAAAACTACTTAGGGAAGAAAGACACCAGAAAAAGAGTTTAATTGATACTTATTTTATATAAAAAATGCTATAATTCAGCAATGGTCAAAGTTAATATCCTTGGAATATGTGTTTGCCCCTATCTAGAGCGTAAATCTCCTAAAGTTAAAAGAAAAATTCAAGCACTAATTACTCATATTTAGTGCATTGTCGACATCTCTAAGATAAAGGAAATCTTTAATTTTTCTGTTACAATAAAAATTCATTATTTTACTGTCAAAACATAAAATTCCCACAAAGGAAGGAATTAAAGGGAAGGACTACTGCAAATACTATAATACATGGAGTCACTAAATAAATTCATGCTATGGGTTTAAGAACATTATCTAAGATTAAATTAACAAGGGAATTATGTTGTTTGCTTAAGTTAACCAAACCATATTGATAGATGAAGATCCATTCCCACCAATTGCAACCATTAATGCAACTAAGTTCGATCTAAGTCTTTTGTTGGTTGTCAAGAGGAATGTAATGAACAGACTTTTACATAAAGAAGTTATGATAGCTACATAAGTCATGTTATTTATTGAAGCTTACCAAACCATATTGATAGATGAAGATCCATTCCCACCAATTCCAACCATTAATGTAATTGAGTTCATTCTACTTCTTTTGTTGGATGTCAAGAGGAACTTAATGAATAGACTACGATAGAGAGAGGTTGTGGTAGTTGCAAAAATCAAATTCTGAATACAAAAGATTATGGACAAATCTAAAGAGCTAAAAGGGTGGGAGAATACAAAGTTGGTTTATTGTGGGGGGAGAATTACAAAAAGAGGATGAAGATCAATTTGAAGATTTAAAATATGCTTTTGCAAAGATTAATAATTTTGAAAGCCTAGAACGTCTACAATATATGTGAAGGGTAATTGTTGATAGTCTAAAAACAAATTTAGCCTATTTGACCAAAAAGTGAAAAAGACCAAATATTGAAAGTCCTATAAGGTATTTACCCAAAAAATTCATGGATGTAGGAATTAGTTAAGAAGTCAAGACGATTGATACATAATTGAGGTTTGCTTTAAAACAATAGTTCATAGAGGCAATTAGTTAGGACGTGGCCAAAATAGAAAGTGGATTGGAAATTGAGTAGTTGCAAAAAACTGCTAGAGGTCAATGAAGTTAGAGGTCAATGAAGTTACGAGAATAGTATATGGTAAGCTAGAATGTGGGTTGGAAGTCAAGTAGTTATAGGAAAACTGCTTGAGGCAGTTGAAGTTAAGAGGATTGTATAAATTCACCAACATCATAACATAAAGGAGACCTCCAGACACACAAAACAGATAAACATACATAAATAATCAGACTACTACAATAAAAACACTTCATTATTTCAAATATTGTTTGCATTGTATACTTATTTCTATCATTATTTCAAATTATATTTTCATCTTATAATTTTCTTTTGCTTAAATCAAATATTTTCTTTAATTCAAATCTTATTTCAACATTTTTTAATATCTTGGTAGCTTAAAATTTTATTTTTTAAGTTTTTTGAAGCCCACCTATATCGTCATTAAGAAGTCATATACAAAATTTAAGAAAATTTCTTCCCAATATGCTTAAATTCTAGGATGATTATATAAGTGACCGATGTGTATATAACCTTTTCTTTTCTTAGTCTAGTTAACCAAAAAGGACTTATGTTGGTTTCACCAACCAAAAAGCTAGTGAAGATTTTTCATTCGATGTGGATTCATTATGACAAAAAGTACTTTAGGCAACAGACAGAAGCATAGCTTTAAGTACAATTATCGTTGCCTTTTTATTAAGGCAAAAAAATTCATATCGTTATAAGAAGTGGCGTTGCAATAAGTATAAGACAACAAAATTTTTTTGATTAGGCAACAAAATAAAAAATGTTGCTTTAAGTTTTGACTAAGACAACACATTAGCTTCAAACTATAGCAACAATGTTAAATAGATATTGCAAAACTTTAAATCTTTTTAAGTAACAATGTTAAATAGATAACGCAATAAAGTGAATTTTTTTAAGCAACAATTCGTAACAATAAAAGAAACACTTTATTTTAGTTTTTCCAATAATATAAAAGCAACAATTTATAGATAAAGCACCAAAGTGAAAATTGTTAAGCAAAAACTGCATTTATATATAATAACTAGTTCATAAGAACTTAACAAATCCAACATTTAACATATTCAAAATACAAAAGAAAATTAATAGTCAAACTCCTAGTCTGAATGATCATAAATTTAAATTGCTCTCTATCACCTCTTACAAAAGATCAAATGGGTGCTTTGATTGCCTAGAGAAACCAAATATGTTGACGAGATTACCGAGGATAAGTTAGGCCAATAAGGAAACACTGAAAAGGAACAAGTATAAAGATTTTTCGCTAGAAAGAGCATGTTTCTTCCATCTTTCATCCACAATCTTTGACATCATAGGTATATATTCATCATATTAAGAGACTTCGCCAATAAGAGTTGCTTTTCTAAGTCCTCTTGCCTGTCAATTTATCTAAAGATGTAAGTATCGAATGTGAGGGCTTGCCATCCACGCAATCACTACTCTTCTAAGATAATAATGCAACTTATTAATTGACGGATGCAGAAGTTCAAAAGCAGAAATGCAATTGTGAACTCATAAAAATCATCAAAGTAAGCAATAAAAAGCACTTGTCACTACAAGAAATCAGTAGTATACCAAAAGACATTACTGTCGGTAAACTCCGATATTCCGTCGGTATAATTAAATAATGACGGAAATAACAAACGGACAAAATCTTCAATGAAAGCACCGTAGTTAAATTTACCGACGGTATTTTTCCGTTGGTAATTTACCAACGGCCGAAAACATATTACCAACGGTATAAATTACATTGGTAATAATATTACCGACGAACAAAACTTAACGACTGACATCAGTAATATTTAACAACAGATAAATTCTATCAGTAAGCCAAATGGGATTGAACAAGAACGACATGTAATATACCGATGGAAATAGTAATTTCATCAGTAATAAAAATTTAATTTCTGACAGTATGTTATTTTATGTCGTTATTAGGAGGTTAAGAAATGTTTATAAAACGTTTTCCAATTTCATAATGTTGTGATAAATGCATAATGATAAGAGTTACCAATAATGTGTGCATAATAAATTAATTTGTTTATATATATATATATATATATTACATTAATCAGAAAATTAATTGATAATATAACGTGAAAGTTGTTTTAATTGATAATAAAAGCAGTACAGTGTACAAAAATTATGTTTGTAATTGAAAGCAAATGACAAGGACAAGCTAATGCCGTGGTGATCGTGGGTGATATTAACTGCCAAGAGTCCCCTTCAACCGTTCCATCTCCTGTCTAAGCTGAGCCATCTGCTCTCTCATCTTAACCATTTGCTCCATTTCCGCTCTCATTTTAGCCATTTGCTCCATTTCTGCTCTCATCTTAGCCATCCGCTCCATTTGCTCCATCTCCTCTCTTATCTTTGTCACCTGCTCCATCTCCTCCCTTATCTTTGCCACTTGCTCTATCCCCTCTCTTATCTTTGTCACGTGCTCCATCTCCTCCCTTATCTTTGTCACCTGCTTTATCTCTCGTCTCATGTTAGCTATCTGCTCCATGTGCTGCATTGTTCATTCACATTAGCTTCTGTGATGTTATATGCTCCTTCAATGTGTCCACTGTGGCCTGAAGCTCGGTTACTTCATTGCTGTGCGCTGGCCGAGTAGATGCTGCTCTACTAGATAGGGAAGAGTGCGAATAACATGTGTTCGCATATGAACCTAGCCTGAATATCCTCCCACGACGGTCCCTACCACCCACAACATCAAGATACATTTGAGTCTCATCTACAGGTTGTTCCTCCTAAGACTGCCACTGAATGGTTTGTTGTATTTGGTCCTATTAGGAAACAATGTTGACACGAGTAAGGGATTATTATTAAGAAATTAAAAAATGTATTAATTTCACATATATTCAGCTCTCTACATCGAGTGTTAATGAATGTCACAGAGTTAAGTTTTTGAAAAACAAGCTTAACTCTGTTATAGCTTCCAATACCTTAGAAGGTAGCAACTCCCGAAATGCAATTGGAATTAGCCTTTGCATAAATATATGACAATCATGACTTTTCATCCCAAATAATTTGTACTTCCTTAGATCCACACACCTAGCCAAGTTGGAAACATAACCATCAGGAAACTTTAGACTTTTCAACCATTCACACAACAACTCCTTTTGTTTCTTGTCCAAAGTGTATCATGCTTTTGGATATTTACCGGTTCGAAGATCTTTATGTAACTCATTTCTTTTACAAAAAAGTTGCAAATCAGCTCTAGATTTTGCATTGTCTTTTGTCTTCCCTTCAATGTTCATAATGGTATTGAACAAGTTGTCAAATATGTTTTTCTCAATGTGCATCACATCTAGATTATGACGTATCAAATTCGTTTTCAAATATGGCAAATCCCAAAATATGCTTCGTTTTCGCCAACCAAAGTTTTGACTAATGCTTGTATTTACTTCATCAACTTCTAATTCTGTTACCTTCAGCAAGCCTAATTCCTCAATCTCTTGCAAAATCTCTTCACCAGCTTTAAGAGGAGGAGTAGGTGTGTTGACCATCCTATTTTTAATGAACTTATGTTTATTGCGCCTAAATGGATAATTTAAAGGAAGAAATTTCCTGTAATTATCAAACCAACATATTTTGTCTCCGTTTGGAAGATAAAATGCATCGAAGTCATTGCCACAATAAGGACAAGCCAATTTTCGCACTGTGCTCCATCCAGGTAACATGACAAAAGCTAGAAAGTCACTAATGGTCCACATCAAAGCCGCTATCATCACAAAATTCTGTTTCAGTGAAACATCATATGTTTGAACACCAGATTCCCAAAGCTGCTTCATTTCAGATATCAATGGTTGTAAGAACACATCTATTTTTTGCTTCGGATTTGTTGGCCCTGGCACAATCACTGTCAAGAACATATATGCCTCTTTTATACACATCCAAGGGGAAAATTGTAAGGAGTAATTATAATTGGCCATGAAGAATATTACTGCTCGAATTAACCAAAAGGTTGGAAACCATCCGTCGACAATCCCAACCAAGCATTTCAACTTTCCACTGCAAATTCAAGATGGGTGTCATTGAAATGTTTTCATGCCAGTGCATCTGATGGATGGCTCATTACTCCATCTTCCTGTTCGTGTTCAGCATACCATCTCATGTGAGATGCAGTCACATCAGAAGCATAAAGTCTTTGAAGTCTCAGAGTTAGCAGGAAATAATACATCCGCTTCTATGGAACTAATTTCTATTTCGTAGAATGCTTTCTTGGCTTAAATCGAGGTTGACCACAAAATTTGCACTTTTCTAAGTTCACACCATCTCCCCAATACAACACACATCCCAACCGACAACAATCAATTTTCTTTACAGGCAAACCAAAACCCCTAATTAGTTTCTTCATATTGTAGAAACTATCAACCATTGTATGATCAGCAGGCAATAATTCATTATAGCACTCTAGAATTTTATCAAAACTATGATCCGAAATATGCCCTTCACTCTTTATGTTCAATAGGCGAGCAATTGAGGACAATTGGGTCATAATCTCATAATTTGGCCACAATTCTCAGTCAGCTGACTGTAATAATGTTGGACCCTGAACTTTTCTTGGAAATTTGATTTATTAAATGAAATTGAATGACGAATTAGTGGTGTTTAATGTTTTATTTGGGTAATGTTAATTGGAGCAATTGCAATGATATTTTGAGGATAATACATGAAATGGGT
>JAOTAX010150119.1:0-15496 GCA_025629825.1 Erythroxylum guanchezii | reverse complement strand
GAGACTCGCTTGGATAATCAGACAAGTAATGTTTTTTTTGGCATGATGTAAATTGCAGATGCTTCTAGACGCTCCATAGTTTGTCATAATCATATGTACATGGTATATGTATGAATATGTTATGTTGTTGAGAATGATGTTGGTTGATGTTGATGATAAGTAAATGTTGTACGTGGGAATCGCAGATTTAGATCCTTGTTTCTTACAACCTATTAAGCAGGTATAAGGATTTATCAGATAAATGAATGGGTCATGTCAGATTTTTAGTAGAATATAGAACAGTTGGGCTTACTACGGGTTTTGGTGGCATTAAGCCTAACCATTCCCTAGTGCCAACATGGCCCAAAAAGGCGGGTCGTGTCATCTTGTATCTCTCTCATGTTGATATTTATTAAGCAATATTTTCATCTGCCACTTCACATCATGACATACTTTTTTATAGGGTTCCACATCTCTTTTAACCCCAGCTCAATGTTTTTTTTAATCGGGTGATTCCTTCACCTTTCAAATGTTGGTTACAAAATAAGCAAATAGTATGGCTCCTCATATCGGGAACTAATTGTATCTTCCTGAAGTGGGTTGATCAGGAGTACTTGAACTTTCTTCCATTTATATGTAAAAATAAATGAATGCATATATCAAAATAAATAACACATAAAAATAAATAACACATAAAAATAAATAACACATAATTTTAGTATACAATATGCATATCCGTCTTATATAATATAACTCATTCTGTATGATTGCATTACACACAATTTAATTTTATGGAATACAATTCACTATAAGTCAAAAGCTAACAATTCATAACATTCAACATATATAATTACACATAACATAGATAAACATTTTTCATTTCCAACAATCACAAAACATACATAAAACAATTTCCATTTCCATTAATCACAAAATATTCATAATTTCATTTCCATTTCCAACAATTTTCAACAATTTCCTTTTTCATTTCCAATAATTACAATACATTCATAAAACAATTTCCATTTCCAACATCCACAAATCATACATAAACAATTTTCATTTCCAATATCCACAAATCATACATAAACATTTTCCATTTCCAACAATTTTTAACAATTCTCATTTCCAATAATCACAAAACATTCATAATTTCATTTCCATTTCCAACAATTTTCAATAATTTCCATTTCCATTTCCACTAATTATAATATATTCATAAAACAATTTCTATTTCCAACATCCACAAATCATACATAAACATTTTCCATTTCCAACATCCACAAATCATACATAAACAATTTCCATTTCCAATAATCACAAAACATTCATAATTTTATTTCCATTTCCAACAATTTTCAGTAATTTCCATTTTCATTTTCAATAATTACAATACATTCATAAAACAATTTCCATTTTTGACATCCACAAATCATACATAAACAATTTCCATTTCCATCATCCACAAATCATACATAAACATTTTCCATTTTCAATATCCACAAATCATACATAAACAATTTCCGTTTTCAACAATTTTCAACAATTTCCATTTTCAATAATCACAAAACATTCATAATTTCATTTCCATTTCCAATAATTTCAACAATTTCTATTTTCATTTCCAATAATCACAATACATTCATAAAACAATTTCCGTTTTCAACATCCACAAATCATACATAAATAATTTCCATTTCCAACACCCACAAATCATACATAAACATTTTTCCATTTCCAACATCCACAAATCATACATAAACAATTTCCATTTCCAACAATTTTAACAATTTCCATTTTCAATAATCACAAAACATTCATAATTTCATTTCCATCTCCAACAATTTTCAACAATTTTCCATTTCCATTTCCAATAATCACAATACACTCATAAAACAATTTCCATTTCCAACATCCATAAATCATACATAAACATGTTCCATTTCCAACATCCACAAATCATACATAAACAATTTCCATTTCCAACAATTTCTATTTCCATTTCTAACAATACATTCATAAAACAATTTCTATTTCCAACAATTTCAATTCAAAGTTTCAAACATGAGGACCAAATTGAAGGGTATGATATGATTTTCATAATTGCCAAATAATGAATGACATATCTTATACAATTGTTCATACTCATCTATTCATAACATGATGATCAAGTTGGAAGATATATTCATAATATGAGGATCAACTGATCAAGTTGAAGGATATAATTTCTTTGGAAATTTTTTTTCTTATTTAAAGCTTTGAATCTTCTTTTCATTTCTAACAAACCATAATATTATATACACCATTCTATATTTCGTTCTTAAATATATAAGTTGCTTTTAAAATTTTTAATTGACATTAATAAGTCTAAGTATAAATGATTGGACAACATATTCACAATTTGAAAATAAAAAGGTTCTTTTTGGGATACATTTATTAAATCACTGCTTTCACACATTATCTATTATAAATATTTATGATACCTCGCCCACACATATATATTACCAAATAATTCAAGTTCAACATACTTTATACTCAATTAATTATTTACCCAAAACAACCCAAATAGACAAATACTATCATTAACTACAACTGAATTATTATTAATTTCCAATTGCATAATGTTATACTCAGCTAATTATTTACCTTAATTCAATACCCAAATATTAAAAATAAAATACATTTTTTGATTTACAAGTTACAAACTTACAATGTTAATTGTCAATTAATGATTTAAGTTTTTACAATTTTACAAGTTTAATATTATCAGTTTATGTATGTTTTAAATTTAAGTTGTTTCAAGTTCATCTGTCAAGTTTCAGAATCGACCATGCATTTCATTCATCCAATTTCCAAAAACTTATCATAAATTTCTGATAAACCTAAACCAATCTATATTCTTTATAACCAAACAGAACAACCAAACAACTCATTCATCACCGTGACTGAAACATTTATAATTCCATTTCCAATATTCAAATCATAAATGATAAAACAAAACCGTGATCATTCAACATTTCAATTCCAATATCCAACCCAGATACATGCAAATTGCACATCACAAAACCAAGTTCCAACAGCCAACCAATTAACAAATTCATCATCCAATCCAACACAATAAAAAATGCAATTAAGTAGGAAAAAATTTGATAACTCAAAAAACACACCCAAAAATAATTCACCTGCTTTGGGTCTTTGGGTTGAGTCTTCGGGTTAGGTCTTCGAGTTGGGTGATGGGTTACAAGCTTCGGTGGCTTCCAGTGTAGACGTGCCTGAGCTATGACCCTTTCTCCTCCTTTAGACGTTCAGTGGCGAAGACATGGTGCAGTGGTTCCTGTGGAGGAATGTTGAAGACGGCAGCGCCTTCGGGGGACGTCAAGGGAGGAACCGAGGAGGATGAGGGAAGGAACAACACTGTCGAAGAGGGACTAGTCACCAGTATCGTCAGAGATGAAGAGGAGAACGAGAGAGAGAGAACAGCGGCAGTGGTGAGTGAAGAAGTGAGACTCGATGAGAGAGAGACAAAAAAATGAGAAGGAAGTTAGAAGAAGGTTTGGGAGACTGGAAAAGACAGAGACCGGGGGGAGGGGAGAATGATGGCAGTGACGGAGTCAGTGAGAGAAATAGAAGCAAGGAGGAGAAGGTTCGAGAGAGACTGAGAGAGTGTAGAGGTCCTGCAGGGGGGGGGGGGAGGGGGGATTTCAATTTAGGTTTAGCATTTTTAGGGAAAATTTTTTACAAATTGCAAATTAGTCCTTAAGTTTTTCAAATTTTATGGTATCGACCAGTACCTTCCAGTATTGTACGTATCGATCGGTGCCAAAGGAACAAATACTGTTCCGTTTTTCGACTAGTATGGTACGGTATTCATTCCTTTGATCAAAGTTGTTGTGCGCTCATTCTCAAGGTTCATAATCGGCTATTGTAAACCCCTATTTTCCATTGGTTAAGTAGTGTTTGTAACCTTCAACGCAACCTTGCTCAGTCACTAGCCACCACCAGTATAGCCCCTCTTACTATCAAATGTGTCTCCCTCACAGGCAACGACTTTGGCTTAGACGTGTTGTCCAGACCAACTTTTCACGCTACTTAACGTGTCTCTATTGATGCCTTCTTGATTTATAGTCACCTAATTTCGAAGTTTGATGTTTGGAAGGAATTGACGCAATATTTTTAGCAATCAGATATTGGTTTGTAAGTTTGGGAGAAACAAACTATGTTTCTTCTTGATTTTCAATCATTACATTTCAAAGTTCGAGTTTTAGGAGAGACTAAACATCAAGTTCTAGTCACCAAGTTTCATGTTAGTTTGCTTTGTGCCAATCATAGGCACAGGTTCACGTCAGTTTGTGCTTCTTGAAATGTCAATTGCACCATCTGTTCCATCATATTGTTTATTGGATAGCTGTCTTATATCATTTATTGAGTCTTCCTAGAAAAAATGAGAAAATGGTGAAGACTTCGAGGAACGAATAAAAGAATAGAATTGCAAAAGTCACTAAATTCTAACATAGTTCTGCATCGTAAGGGAGCTGACAATCAGATGACAATTTATTCATTTCAAAATTATGAATGACGTTTTGTATATGACTACTAAATTATATTCCATTTTTAATGGTGATCATCAATTTTAGTAAATAGGGAAGTTGCATCACTTAAAACAAGAAATTGGGCATAAAATGTTCTCATCTTTGTTTTTGTTTTGTTTTTAAGACTCTTCCCTCCACTTCTTTATTTACCGATCCCTCCATTGATTTCATTATGCTGACTCACCAATAATATTTAAATCTCTCTAAATTACATGTTCCAATAAACAAGGGCTTCATTAAACAATCTCAATCGTCGCGACCTGTCATGACCACTAAACTCCCTTTTATTTAAAACTTTATGTTGTAAGTATTTTCCAACTTAAATATCATGCTGTTAACTCAAACATCACTTCCCTCTTTGACCTAAAAGCTATAGAGAAGCCAGTCCTAATCCTCTATGCTGATAAGTCTTGAAAGAAGAATTGCAAGCCTCAGAGAAAACTCAAACTTGGGAACTAGTCCCGCTTCTTCCTGACAAGACTTTAGTTGGTTGTAAATGGATTTATAACATCAAGAATAAGGCACCTGGCATTATAGAATGTTATAAAGCTCAATTTGTTGCCAAAAGATTCACTCAAGAGTATATTATTAACTTTAAAGAGATGTTTGTTATATGGCCACCTCATTTTAATTCATATGGTCATAGCTATAATTGCCATTAAAAATGATAATTATTCAAATGGATGTTAAAAATAGATTTCTTAATGGTGACCTCTCTAAATAAACATATATATGGCCACCTCTAGGACGTGATCATCCTCTTAATGTTGTCAATCATCTTGAAAAGACAACCTCAAAAAAACCTTTGAGCTTGGTTTGCCAAATTTATCTCTTATATTCATTATCTTGGATTTATTTATAGTCCACGTAAAAAGGTTTTGTTTGTTCAATGCACGGATAGAGGTTGTATGCTCGTATTACTCTATGTGGATGATATGATCATTACTTGCAATCACTTGGGTGACGTTATAGAATTGTAAAAGTATCTCTTCCTGCACTTTAAGATGAAATATTTAAGGCATCTAATAGACTTCCTTAGATTATAAGTCTTTTATAACGGTTTAGTTTGCTTACTCTCTCAAATGAAGTATGCTATTGATCTCATATCTTGTGAAGATATAAAAGATGGTAAAACTAGTTCCACTTTTATTGACAGTGATGATCATCTTAACTAATAAATGAAAAAGCTCTAGATGATCCTATAATATATTGGTAATTAATGGGTTTGTTTAGAACAACTTATAATCGCCCGTCCTATTATAGCCTATGCAGTTTATATTGTAAGTCAAGTTATGACAACTTTAAGAACCACTCACTATTTTGCAATTCTTCATATTATATGTTATGTTGAAGGCACCCTATTTTATGGTATCTAACTTTGATCATCCTCCATTTTAGAGTTCCACCACATACTCTAATTTTAATTAAGCTAAAGATCCAACTGATTGACATTTTACAATTGGATTTTATTTCTTTCTTCATGTCATATGGAAGAACTAGAAATAAACAATTGTAATGTGTTATAATATTAAAGCTAAATATCGATTCGTTGTTGACATTACTTCTAAACTCATATGATCACATTGGCTATTACAAGATATCAAAATTAAACTTTCATTACTTACTATCATCTATTGTGATAGCCGTACTGCCACTCAAATTACTCATAACTCAAAAATCGAATCGAAAGTTAAATCGATAAGATAAGAGGTTTAAGATTTAAAAGGTTCAATAAGTATTAAATTACTACAAGAAAAATAGGGTTTAACAATGGACATTACTGACGAAAAGTTTAGATTTTCTGTCAGTAAGCTAATTTTTCAATGGAATTTACCAATGGAGTAAGTCACTGGAGAATCAACCCTCGGTAATAATTGCTGACAAAGAATGTTCTGTCGTTAAATTTAGCGACAGTAATTTTGTCCTATTGGTAAATTTTTCGATGGAAAGTTTGTTTCGATTAATAAATTTAGCAACAGACAGATGAGGATTTGTCCATCGGTATATTTACGGATGGATTTGGCATATCCATCAGTAAATTCGCAGCTAACTACACCAACAAAGATTTAGAAGTCTGTCGATGAATTGATAACATTTTACCGATAGATTTTGGTTTTCCGTCGATAAATAGACTAATACTATTTTTTAATTTTACCCTGCATTTAATTTTATTCGATAATCTTATTATTGATGCATAGTTTATGCAGTAATCAGTTACTTGTTGATAATATTTTGATTTGTTTCTATGAAGTTATCAGTTACTTGTTGATAATATTTTGAATTGTTTCTACATTTAATTTGTTAAAACAGAAAGTTGATTGATGATATAAAGTAAAAATTATCTTAATTAATAATAATAAATTATCTTAATTGTACAATAATAAGTATTTATGGTGACTATAACTACATTATTCATTTGGTGAATGCGAATGTTCTGAATTTTGCAATGAGGTGTTGCCATTCTCTTTCAACTCATCCACCTCATTACGGAAATGGCTATATACTCCATCGATTGTTGCAACTGAGTTATCAGTGCTTGTACTGTGCCCCGAAGCTTATAGACTTCATTGAGTACAAACCGCCTACTAGATGCTACTGTATTGGATGTAGAGGATTGCGAATAACATGTTTTCGCAAATGATCCTAAGGCAAATATCCTTCGACGATGGTCCCCACCACCCATTGCATAAAGATAGGTTTGAATTTCATCAACATCTTCAAACTGCTGAGACTGTCGTTGAATGATTTCTTGTATTTGTTCATATCAGAAGGCAATGTTTATGTTAATAAGTGATAATTATTAAGCAGTAATATTAAAGCATAAATTTCATATACATTTAGTTGTCGACATCGGGTGTTAACGAAGGTCACACCGTCATGCTTTTTAGTGTGAGTGTACAAAAGGAGCTGACGAGGTGTAGGCTTTATGCCTATAGACTTTTTCTGAATCAAAACAAAATGTTATAAGTGAACTACAATTTGCAAAAATTTCTCCAGAATTTCCTCTATTTTTATGATATTTACCTCCTGTTAAACAAAGAAAGTAAATCAACAACACATCTATATTTGTCACTAGACATTTATAAGATTATCATTATCTATAATACACATATTTTCATTCCAAAATTCACACATCAAATTAAATTGAAATACTCCAAAGTAAAAAATCAAAATATAAGTGTAAAGTGTAGATACTTACAAGTCTCTCTGCATGCTCGTGTCAAGTAATAGATCCTCCAGTATGTACGAGAAGTCTTTCTCCCCTCGGTCCTCCACGTTTATTGATAGCATTACATTTTGAAATGGACATTGTCTCGGGTAATGTCTAATACTGTTGACAACGACTCCATATTTGTTCAAAAATATAAGGCAGTCATACACTAGTCTTATGTATCGCACCAACAAAGTCTCAATAACGTGTATGTTCTCATCTCTCCTATGCTTTATAAATGATCGTGTCAAATTCAAAATCTAAAAAAAAGTCTTTTTGAAGAAAAGGAAAAACATATGATAAGTACTTATAATCTACAATATTTATCTAATTAATGTATAAAATTTAATTAAAAAATACAAAAATATAATTTTTGTACCTCAAACTCCTAATAATAAAAATTCTTTATTGCCTGAGAGATATAACTCTCAAGATCAATTTTCTCCTTAAATTTGGATGTTATGTTTCTTGAACACGGTCCAGACGAAATCAACCTAATATTAAAACAATTAATTTTTTATCATTTTAAATTTAAACCTATAACTTAATTATAAACATATGGTGTTTCATGTATTTTCACTTACAAATTGTTGACAATTGTGATGTAAGTTCTTCCATCAACTCCCTCAGCTCTAAGCTTGAGGCCATCTCCTTCATTTGCATTGTTTACCTCTGATATCTCTGTTTGTATAGGGGTGATGGATGGCGCAGTAATAGGTACAGAAGGTGATGCCCCATCTGCAAGTATAGTAGTTGGAGGTACAACATCTGATTCAGTTGCAGTTGCAGAATGTGATGCTTCACTTGGACAATAACTGGCTCCAAATCGTGGTCTAAACCTTGATCGCATCACATCTTATTTTCTCTTTGGTGGCATATTTCAACCTGAAATTCATATTTTATTGAATATTCCATAAATATAACAATTTCAATTTACTATAGAACAATATATTGTTGATTCAATAATTGACTTATTGAATATAATATTCTATTACAAACACAAATAAATCACTATTAGCATTTAATTGTAAATCAAAAACATCATCATCTTTTTTTTTGAAGAATTAGAATCAAATTCATGCTCCTCTGTTGATCTCTCACCCTTCTCATCCTCTTCAGATGAAATTACAATATATTCATTATTTGGATCATTCAAAGGTTCATTCTTGCCATATGTAACAGATGCTTTTATTTTATAAACATCTTCCTGAAACGCTTCACTTTCAATTCTCTGTTCCCCTTTTCCATACAATTTAAAAACACCTATAGGTTTAACTTTGCAAACGACTAACCAATATAACTTATCTTGTTGTAAGCTAAGAAAGGGGACATAATACACCTGGATGACTTGCATTGCCAATACGAAAGGTTCACATTGTCTAAATCTTCTTCGCTGGTTAACTTCAACTAGATTGTATCAGCTATGCACTTTTGCACCAACATTAGGAGTTGGATCAAACTAGTCACACTTAAATATCACACTCTACTTATTGGCAATGCAGGGTACTCAATTTCAAGAATCTCAATAATTTTACCACAGTAATCCATCAATTCTCCCTGTATGTAAACTCCACTATTTACTGTTGCCATACGATGACCATAATATTTTGTATGATATTTGCATCCATTAACGAAATACACTAGATACAATTTAACAGTTCGTAAAGGCCCTTTCGTAAGATCACATATGAACTTGTTCTTTATTGGATTTGTTAAGGCCTACATAAAAGAAATTATCATATTAATAATATAATGTCATTTGAACACTTTAATCTTATAATTCAATCATTTCAATAATTGTAAGTGAAAACTTACATATTTCTTGAACCATCAAGAAAAGTGTCTTTTTTATTGATATTGTCCTGTGTTTTCTCAGGAATTAGCTCGCGTAACCATTCCTTATATAATCGAAAAACATTATTATGTATTTCAATTATGAATAAAACTAAATTTCAAAACCCAAATAATCAATTTCAATTTACTAAACGAAAGGTTGAACCTCTTGATAGTTCAATAAAATTTAACCATAGGCAGCCTTTATTTCTTCCTCTGTGAACATTCTTCAAGTTAAACATCCATATGTTCTTCCAAGATATGTGAAAATGGATAAGTTACCATCAACATCACTTGTTCCTCCCCCATCGTCTTTACAAGAAACTTTTCTTTATCTTATATAAACATGCGGCTCAAAATAATGTGAACAAAATGTACTTGTCCTTTAGAGTTTATGTTCAATATTTGAGCAGTTGAAGACAATTGAGTCATTGTCTCATAATTTGTCTATAATTCTTGGTCAGTTGAGTGTAGTAATTCAAAAAATTGTTTTGCATGTAGATTTAGTTCTTCTTCAAAATTTTCTATATTTTCCTAAAAGGTATAACCGGCTACATCATAAACCATTTACATATAAGGATTTTTAGTTGCAGGTACAATCCCCCCTTCAAACCCATCCACATTTACTGACGAGTTTACTTAATTACCCTTTGAGATGTTACAAATCAATGGCTCCCCATTTCATGTCCACTCAAAATAATTTGGAACAATCCCTTTCCTCAGCAAATGGCCATTCACTTCATTAATAGGAAGGAAACGAATATGTTTGCACTTTTTACATGGACAACTGATCTTTAGGCCATCCATATATGCAAGTTAAGAACATGCATACTGAATAAAAGCTTCAACTCCCTCAACAAATTTAGGGTTAATGAAATCATCAAGTGTTAATTGTCTATACATCCAAGATCTATCAACATTACTCATTTATACAAAACTGTTAATTTAAAAAAGTGATTTCATAGTTAGTATCCTTCATATCCCCTCAGTTTACAAAACATCTAAAACTTACACAACATCCCCTAAGTATTAATCAATTAAATTAATCACCTACAATTGATTTCAATACTATGATATGTGATATTGTTTACACCTGTGAATCAAGAAAGCAAGTTCTCATTGTGACTTCTAGGCTCGTGAAATTTTTCACTGATAAGCCTTACGGGAGCTGCATCACAGGTTTTCAACCTATATACCGTCCTAGGGGTTTATTATGCAAAGAATTGTCTTATCTATTAAACCTATGAATTTCTTGTGTTAATACTAAGTTTGAATTAATCAAATTAGAGTTGAAGTATTTATGTTTGAATTAATCACTTACAATTGATTTCAATACTATGGTACGTGATATTATTTACACCTATGAATGAAGAAACAAGTTCTCGTTCTGACTCAGGCTCGTGGAATTTTTCACCGATAAGCCTCACGGGAGCTGCATCATGAGTTTCCAGCCTATATACAGTGCTAGGGTTTATTATGTAAAGAACTGTCTTATCTATTAAACCTATGAATTTTTTGTGTTAATATTAAGTTTGAATTAATCAAATTGAAGCTAAAGAATTTGAATTAATCACCTACAATTGATTTCAATACTATGATACGTGTCGTTGTTTACACCTATGAATCAAAAAAAGCAAGTTCTTACTATGACTCCTAGGCTCGTGAAAATTTTCACCGATAAGCCTCACGGGAGCTACATCATGGGTTTCTAACTTATATACCGTCCTAGGGGTTTATTATTCAAAGAACTATCTTGTCTATTAAACCTATGAATTTCTTGTTAATACTAAGTTTGAATTAATCAAATTGAAGTTGAAGTATTTATATTTGAATTAATCACCTACAATTGATTTCAAGACTATAGTACGTGGCATTGTTTACGCCTGTGAATCAAGAAAGCAAGTTCTCACTGTGACTCTTAGCCTCGTGGAATTTTTCATCGATAAGCCTCACGGGAGCTGCATCATAAGTTTCCAACCTATATACTGTCCTAGGAACTTAGTTATGCCTCAAATCATCCATAAGATCTCAAACTCATTCCACTTACAGTAAATACTTAGACTATTAAAGAAGAACTTAAAAACTCATCAATGGTTATAAGAATATTCTAATCAGCAAAACAAAATTAAGACCTCCTTTCCTTTTACACAAAACCCAAATGCATCTGAATCGTATTATTCAAGCAATACATATGGTAGACGTAAGTTGGATGACTTACCTGAATAGATGGACAACTCCAGGCTACAAAGAAGGATGAGCGACGCTCTTCAACACAATATAGGGCCTACGAAAAATAATATTTCGTATATAATATAATACACTTGTTCAATAGTTTAGTTATATTTTTAATATATTAAAGCAAGCAATCAGAAAATAATATTGTTTATTTTGAAATAGAAATATGTGGACTTTTAGTAGGAGTAATGTTAAAAATATTACTAGACCAAATCAATCCTGACTTGCTAAAAATGACAACAGATGATCGTGCTACTAACGTTTCTCCAACAAAAAGAACGTAAACACGAAGATAAAAGCATCCAAGTCCCATTAAAAAAAAGCCAAATCTTAAACAACTTTACGTAAAAAAACAACTCATGCCAGTAGTAGCCACGTCAACATGGGAAAAAATATTTAATACCTAACCACTTAAGTCACCTTTAAAATAAGATTGCTTGGACAACTCTTGAAAAATATAATTGAAAAATAAAATAAAATAAACTAGAAAACGAATATTAAAACACTAAAATATTGATAATAACACTTGTATAACTTAATTCAAAGAAAGTTTCTTTGAATCACTATATAAATCATTACGAAATCCAATTGGATATAATTATAAATTATTAATATTATATATATATATATTATATAAATATTCTATATATAATATCTATATATATATATTTCTATTCTATAGATTTTAATATTAGATTTGAATATTCTATTTTCTATTTTAAATTCTATATATATTAGTCTAACTTTTGGTCAGTTTAATAATACATTTCAATAAACTCATATTCTACCTTGAAATACAAGAAGATCAACGCGGCAGGTTAAATTAAATGGTTGTTTATCATTACAATTCTATATCAAGATATTACCTCTTAACTACATACATCTTGTCCGATGCTTAATAAAAAAATACGAATAATTGTGTGATTTAGATATTGTAAATTCAATTGCACGCACCAATTATATGTAATCATTGACAAAAAGAATATAAAATTATATAACCAATATAGACATTATTGCAATCAAAAGTTGTACATTCTTTGAATATACCGAGAGGGTTCTTTTTAAATGGTGGTAATTTAAAATTCATTATGTTTTGACCATACTTATTTCCTAACTTAGAATAGATATAAAGTAAAGAGTTTAAAGTTTAATTTAGAATTTAAGAATTATAATGTACATTTGTTTATCTGACTTAAAATTGTACTTGCTTCAGTGCAGTAAACCTAATAACCAATTGCATAGTAATACTTGATTTGAACATGTGATGAGCCTTCATAAATGTTCATCAACAATTATGTTTAATCAAATTTTCTTCAACTTTATTTTTTTTCAAAAGGGATTGGTTTCATAATTGTTTCTACTATGACTTTTAGATTTTATTCATAGCTCATTCCTACACCGCACCAAAATCATTTGTTCTATTATTACATTTGCATTTTTTTTTATTTTTACTTCATGCCCCAATTTCCCTAATAACTTTAAAAACATCAATTTAAAGCTTAATCAATTGCTAAAATGGGTAAGATAAGGTGTCTAATATACCTTTTCTGTTTTATGATAGATCTCGACTCATTTTTTTCTTTAGTTATAACTTTATCTTTCTTGTCTTTAATTAGGTTTCTCTTTCGTTTCCTCAAGAAAAACATAGGTGGCAACTTTATGCATTTCCTTTCCTTAAGAACTGAAATCATTTTTTCAATGTAGTAATGATTCATTTTTTTCATTATACAAACTTGTATCAAAGTTATAACACTCCCATCATTTAAAGGAATAGATTTCTATCAATTTAAATTACGCAGAACACTCTCAAACAATAAGCATCAACATAACAAGCATTTCATCAAACACCTTACATGCATAATAAATTCATCCCATCATCACAGCCACAATCACATCTTGTGCCTTCCATCATTAACATTTATATCTTAAAATTATTTTCCAATCAATTTATACACAAATAAATGAAAGTTATCAAATACCTAAACTTTCATCCAACATACATAAAAAACAAAGGTGAAAGGCTGCAAGAATACCTCCACCAAAGGGTACAATGACAGTGGCTAGAGAAGACAAATGCCGTTGAGCAGAAGAGGAGTCCACGATAGAGAAATCGGAGAGAAGAAAATCACACTAGAAAACATAACGGAGAGACGCACGGTCGAAGAAGAAGACATAGGGGAGGAGCTTTCGGGTGAGTTAAATGTAAACCAAAATGACATTGTTTGGTGTTAAATAAAACGACGTCATTTTTGTTTATTTAAAATGTTTAAGCTGAAGTAGATGACGACGTTTATCTTGAAAATTATCGATGAAAATTTTTCCATCGGTAAACTCAAAACTTTTTTATTCTACTAACAATTCCTGCCTTCTTTATCAATGTGCATTTTATACCGTCGCTAAAGTCTGTAAATTTTTCCAAGATGATTTCCCTCCATATTTACTAACAGAAATTACTATAGTCGCTAAACGTCGTCAATGTTACCAATAGAAGTTGATTTTCTGTCGGTAATTTTCAAGAGTTTCGTTTCTATCCATAATTTTTCATCGCTAATTCCTACTTTTTTTTTGTAGTGAATCATCATAAAATGACTAAAGATTAAATAAAATTAAAAATTTTGAAATAATATTGAAAGAAATTGTCCCTATATATCAAAGAATTTGAAGTTTAATTGGAAAAATAGATGATTAAATGAACATTAATTGATTTATTTTGCTTTATAAGAACTTATTAATTTAAAAAAATTGACTGATTAATTAATAAATTAATCAGTTTTAAACAATAAGAATTATTAAAGTTAATCGAACTGAAAATTTAAAAATTGAATCAAAAGTTTTGACGATTCAAAGTTTATGATATAACCTGTCGAACTGGTTGAATTTTTAATCATTGCTCATAATAACATGCTTCATGAAAACATGAAATATATTGAGAATTATTATCACTTTATTTATCATCATTTCTGGCAAGGAACCAATTTTCGTATAGTTCTATCATCCTAAAACAAGATAATTGACATCTTCACCAAAGCTCAAATGCTTACTCAGTAAAATGAACTACTTAACAATTTTAAGTTGGCAATATTTGCCCCATCTTGAGTTTCTAAAAGAGGGGCAAAATATTAATTGTGTATTTACTCTTAAATCTTTCCTTTATTCGTGAACTTGAACTCTATATGTAGATCCTTTCTATATATATATATGTATGTATGTATATACTTAAAGATTAATAATATATAGTTCTCTCTAACTTATTCCCGCACTTTATAATATTTTTAGTTAATACAACCTTATGCCAAGGTGTGTTCTTATCTAAAGTAAAAAGTTAAAATGTGAGGAAGTAAATGATTAAGACATATGCATGTTGAAATGGAGGAGGATTTTCTGAAGTAGTTATATGCAAAAAGAAATAATGAGATACACGATTTATGTTTGAGATGGGCTACATTATTTAAAAAAGCATTTTGTTTTTGGTGGATTTCAAGTTTTAAAATGATTATAGATCTTATTAGAGTCATGTTTAAAATATGTTTAACTTGGTAAGGTGCAATTTGTGTATGATGGGTGTCGAATCCATCAAAAATAATTCCCAAACACCAAACGAATATAAATTGCGCACAGTGGTAAATGGGGTCGATCCACAGAGAATGGA
>JAOTAX010150080.1:0-15506 GCA_025629825.1 Erythroxylum guanchezii | reverse complement strand
TTTCCAACTAAAAGACATTTAGCAAACTAAACCTCACAATAATTTAACAAGCTATTTAATAAGGAAAAAGGAATCGGAACCCAACATAACAGAAGTGAATATGTCTTCATATCAATGTTTTGCTTTTGTTTGTACCTTTTGATACAAACCATAGCAGTTGGATTATTTTGCTAGATATTGGTGAGACTTGGTTAATTGCTATTTGGTTTTTCGGAGAACTTTTTTGAATTATTTGGTTTGTTAGTACTAAATCCCATAATCTTGAAGCTATGGAAATTGTTGCTTTAAAATTTGTTCTTAATCTTTGCAATATTAGTGGGTGAGGTGTCTTAACTTCACCTTTAATTTTTGTTTCTTTTATTTACTATTTGTATTCTTGTCCATCAAGTTTCCAAATACGTTTAAGTAACTCATTTCACAAAAAGATTTTTTTGGTCTTTGACTAGGGTATCCACTGGAGAACTCAGTGACTAATCCCCTCGCTGGTTTGTAGGCACCTCATAGGGTGGGATAACTGGCCCAAGGATTTAAAGCTGCTCCATACCTAAAGCCAAGGATCGAACCCCTGACCTTTGGTTAATAAACTAAAAGATTTTTAATATAGAGAGAGTTGGAGCATTACGTAAAATTTTATGTATAAAAACTTAAACATAAGAGATTCAACAAGGATGAGTTAAATTGTGCAAATTAAATTATTATATAATATATGTTACTTTCATATATTACTCCATATATTGTCCTAATTTTTTTTTTCTTATCTCAATTCTATACATACCAAGTCTCATTCAAGCATTGCTAATTGTATGATCAACCTAATTGAACATTTAAATTTAATTTGTGTGAAATGCCTTTTGGTTTAAGGTTCTTCATTTCTTTTAATGGGTTAATTGATTCGAACTAGGGCCAATTTTACAACCTATTCACTAACTTTCCTCGTTTGTCATCCGTCGTCTTTGATTTTCCATCTGTCCAAGTAAGTCGTCAAAATTTTGTTTAATTTTTATCTTCTGCTTGAATAGATAAGAATTTATGTGAATGGAAGGACATCCTAAGTTTTGTATATGAACTTGATGTGATTCATCGAGAAATATTAACATTAGAAATTCAAGTATATATATGGATGATGTAACGCCCTATATTAGGGGTTAGAATATTAAGGAATTATGTGCATTTTATGCTTAGCATATTTGAGCAATTGCTTATTTGTGCATAAGTATTTGGACACATACAATTTTTGTGTTGGACCCCGAACTTTTCGTAGAAGATTAGAACTATTGAATGAGAAATTGTGGTGATTAGTCACGAGTAAAGACCAAATGAATGAAAGTTCTTGAACCAAGAATTTATAGACAAGAGTAAAGTAGGGAATGAGAGATGTGGATAGATTTATGATTTGATATGGTGTTTTGGTGTATAAGAGATTTTGAAATAGAAAGAATTAAGGTGAAAGTTAGAAGTGAAATGAAAGAAAAAATGAAATTGAATATGTGTAGTAAATTGATGGAGAATATATATATATGTGTGTGTATATTCTGTTATTGGTGTTCATGGTTAGTCATGGATTATAATTTTTCTTTAAGGATGATGTTGATTTGAAATGGAGTTGAGAATGAGGAGTAAATGAAGTAGAAAAGGTGATTTTGGTATGAGTTGTGTTAAGGAAAGATTTTTGAAACAAAATGGGTAGTTGATTTGGAAAATATTCACTGAGTGTGCTTCGGGTTGTTAACCACAAATTTTTCTCTAGTTATCCAAACGAGATGATTCTTAATTTTCATTAACCTAGAAACATATGGCTACATTTCTTGTGAAGACATCGAATGTAAATTCTATCACTAAGAATCTCAAAATTTGTCATGAAGTTGATAACTGGGTGCAGTGCTCTGGGAGATGAATGTAAAATTCGTGTTCTGAATTCAGGGAAAATTCTGGATTGATCTAGATAGATTTAGACAAAGTTGTCATCTAGAAAGTTGTAGGATTTTCTTTTACCTTTCCAATGGTATACAGTACGAAAATTTTGGACATCTGAGCTGAAAGTTATGGCTCTTATAAGGGAAGATATTCAAGAGTGAAGTTGTATCTTCTGCCTTTTTGCTTCTTTTGTGATGACATCATCATCTTCTGTATTTTGCTTCTTCTGCCTTTTTGCTTCTTCTATGATGACATCATCATCTTCTGTGCTTTGCTTCTTTTGCCTTTTTGCTTCTTTTGTGATAATGTCATCATCTTCTGTGTTTTGCTTCTTCTGCCTTTTTTGCTTCTTCTATGATGACGTCATCATCTTCTGTGTTTTGCTATCTTCTGTCTTTTTGGCCTATCTTCTGTTCCATTTTCGACCCCTCAAAAGATAGAATTGTTCTTTGAGGTCTTCATGAAAATTGTAGATCTTGAAGTCCTCTTTCGAACCACATAAAGAACACCTTGATCCAATATCTGTAGTGGAAGTTATAGTAAATTTTGCCTTTCTTCTGTCTTTTTTCTATCTTCTGTGTTTTGCTATCTTTTGTCTTTTTGGTCTATCTTCTGTTCCATTTTCGACCCCTCACAAGATAGAATTGGCTTTTGAGGTCTTCATAAAAATTGTAGATCTTGAAGTCCTATTTCTAACCATATAAAGAACACCTTGATCCAATATCTGTAAGGGAAGTTATAGCAATTTTCTCCTTCCTTCTGTCTTTTTGCTATCTTCTGTGTTTTGCTATCTTTTATCTTTTTGGTCTATTTTTTGTTCCATTTTCTACCCCTTAAAAGATAGAATTGGTTTTTGAGGTCTGCATAAAAATTTTAGATCTTGAAGTCATCTTTCTAACCATATAAAGAACACCTTGATTCGATATCTGTAGAGAAAGTTATGCCAATTGTAAAACACCTTCTGTGTTACTGTTCATATATATCTTCTGGGTTATTGTTCATCTTGTATATTCTGGTCCAATTTTGACCCTCTAGATGAAAGAATTTGTCTTTAAGGTCTTATGAAAGTTGTAGATCTTAAAGTACTCTTTCCAACCATCTAAATACAACCTTTTTCTAATATCTCTAGAGAAAGTTATGGCAATTGTAAAACATCTTTTGTGTTACTGTTCATAAACTCCTTATGGGTTACTGTTCATAAACTCCTTTTGGGTTACTATTCATCCTGTATAGTCTGGTCCAATTATGACCCTCTAGATGACATAAATTATCTTCAAAATCTTCATGAAAGTTTTAGATCTTGAAATCCTATTTCAAAAAATCTAAAGAAGACTCCAATATTATATCTATATTGAAAGTTATGCCAATTGTCCCAAGACAGGTTAAATATGACTAAGGACAAAAAAACTAGATTTGATTCTTTGGCCATAACTTCTTCTCTAGACACTCAAATAACCTGATTCTTAAACCATTGGATTAGTAAGACATTGCTCTACATCTCTACCAAAAATCATAGCCATCTAAAATGAAGTAAGAAAGATTTAGTAAAAAAGTGGGACAGGTACAGTGTGTGTACTCTTAAGTAATATGAACTGATGTTATTCCATTGAACATACTTTAGTATTTTGATGATTTCTGGATCGGTAGAGCTCCAAATGAGATGATTTTTGATTTGTAGTAAACTAGAGAAATGGAGCTACAAATTGTATGAAGAAATTGGAATCTAATTCAGTCTCTAAGATGTTTAAATTTCAGATGGAAGTTGTGCATAGTATATTGTTATGGACAAGAGTAGTCCAAAAATGTTTGAAGTATATCTTTTGAATCACTGAACCAAATTGAATGATTTTGGGAGGCATTAGAAACTTAAGACAATGGGGGACATTTTTTCTAGAAGAAAATGTTATGTAAGAATGTTCAAGGATATTTCTAGTAAGACACTTAAGCACAAAAGACATAAGGCATAAATGGAAGGGCAAATGGGAATTTTTGGACTCATTAAGGGCATAAAAGGACAAAACCAAAATGTGGACTTATATTTAAGAGAAGGAGAAAACGTGAATGAGAAGATTCTAGAGAAGCAAAATGCGTGGATGAGAAAAGAGATAAGAGAGAGAAACATGAAAAAGAATGAAAGAGAGAAAGAAGAGAAAATAAGTTAGGGTTTTAATTTCCTTAGCCTTCAAGAGAGATTTTGAGGTTGTTCAAGAAGAGAAACAAGTAGAGGAAGAGAAGAGCTTTCTTTTGAGCTAAAGATCTCTTAATTTGGTGAAGAATGAAGGGATCAAGAGAGACAAGAGAAACAAAAGAAGAAGCATTTTGAGCAAGTCAAGTCTTTAAGCAAGGAAATCAAGGTGGGTACATGTTTATAATAGAACCAATAAGCCACTACTTTTTTTCTTTAAATCAAAGACGCTTATGGATTTCAATTACATCATAAGTGTTGCATCTATTGTTTTTGAATGATTTGTGAAATCTACTATATGTTTGCTTCATGAATTGTGTGATGAAAAGTCTTTGTAAATGATTATTTTGAAAAGATGCATGTTTATGAAATTAAGTTTTCAGAAATGATTTTCAAGTTATAGCAAGTATATGAAAAGCAAGTTTTTAAGAAAAGTGCCATTTTGGGCAATAAGCTTACAAGATTTTGAAATCTATGTGTTATGTGGGTTTGTGGTAGTCCCTTAAGAACCGTCATATGCACGTTGACCCAAGTATAGGCTTCTCCTGCCTGCCCGCTAGTGGCATGGAGCTCCCTCAAGGACTCCCTCAAGAATTCACGACTACACAGGATCGTTTATGTGGAAATGTGTAGTGCGTCTTGTTTTGAACTTACCCAAACCATTTGATATGTTTATGTGCGCATGACAAGTTGATATGAATGATGCATTCATGATTTGCAAACACATGAATTTCTACATTGACAATGAGTTATTAATGTTTTGGCAGAAAGCCTAAGAAATGTGTGTTTTGTAAACTCAATGACAAATTTTCTATGATAAGAAAAATGATTACAAAAGTTTAGCTTATCCTTTGTTATAAACTATTTCCCACGAGCTTTTAAGCTCACCCCCCACTTCTGTCCCATCTTCAAGTAATAGCTAAGAGATCAAGTGATCAAGAGCCTAAGGGAATTGCTTCAATTGCTATTTTTGTATTAAGCCAATAGTGTGGCTTTTGAGATGTAAATAAAGTTTTTCAAACGCTGTTGCTTGAGTAATGAAATGATAGATTGGAGTAATTTCGATTGTGTTTGTTCATATTGCCTTCTTTGTTCAAAGGGTTAAGTTTTATTTTGATGTTTTATTGTCGTGGGCATGCCACCTTTGTGGAATGATTTCTCTTAAGGGTTCATAGAAATAACCCTACAAGGTAATATGCACGCTCAAGTTAAGCATGATATTATTCGCAAGAATTGGGTTCTGGAAACAAGTGAGATCCAATATTTGTGGTATTAGAGCAAGAGTTAGATTTCGGAAACAAGCGGAATCTAACATTTTTGGTATCACAGCAAGAGTTGGATGCCAGAAACAAGCAGGATCCAACATTTTGTGCATGTATTCATGACATTCCAGGTGTAATTGGTTTTAGAATTTTGATTAAGATGAGAATTTTGGTTTTTTTTGTGATGGAAATTCATTTGGAAGTTATTTGTAATATTTCAAAAATTTTAGGAATTTTCTGAGAATTTTAAGATATTAGGAAAAATAGACCAATGGAATTTTACCATGTTGCATCTGTATATGGACAACAAATGGCACACATGCAACGAGACATGTGTCATTTTCTTAACAACACACGTGGTTATACCACACGCGAGCACGTGTGTTAGAGGAAAAACCACTGGAACCTTGTTGTTCTTCAGATTAAGTTAGTCTTCTTTGAAAATCACTGAATCTTCTTCACCGAAACACCAGTTTGGATGCTTATGTCGGTAATGTACTTTGCAACTTAAGTAAGTTGGTCTTGTTGATAGTTGCTTCTCCCTCTAGTCTTCCTTTTTTAACCATCACCGAAACCCTGGTGATTTCCTGAAAACAAGGTTAGTAAAGTTTAACTTTTTGAGCTCTATGAATGATTATGATGATGTGTATTGGAAATAAGTACATGCATGAGTTGGATGATGTTTCATCGGCTGAGAATGAGCACATGCAATGAGAAATTTATGCAATGTAGTCTCGGTGAATGAATTCACCGACTGATTTAGATGAGGATTTGAGGTTGTGAGTGTTTGAAGATAGAAGTAAGAGTATCTGGAATTGAATAGGAGATTACTGGGTGTTGGATAATTTGAAAAGAAAATGTAGAAGATCAAACAAATGTAGTAAGAATGAAAATACAGTAAAGAGAGAAAGTTGAATAGGATTTCACGTGCATGAATCGGTTTTTAGTGTTTTAAATAGAATTGTCTTGTTTGAGTTGTGATGAGCTGAAATGGAAGTAGAAGAATTGGTTTAAGTGTGATATGTGTTCTTTGAATAAGATTGAAGTGTAAGAGCTGAGAAGTTTGAAGATGATGAACTTGAAAGATTTCATCTCTGTGAAAGTTCGCCGCGGCAAACTTTTAAGAAAATTGTGAGGAATTTTGCTATCTGGAAAGTTTGTCATGGCGACGTTTCCTGACAGCTTGATCATGCTTTAGTATTTTGGGCATACCTTTCTCTGTAGTTATCTGAATTGAGCTATTTTTGATTTAGATTAAAATAGAGACATAGGGTTACAAATTGTAAGAAGAAATTGAGTTCTAATTCTGCCTATAAGAATATCAGAATGTGATTGGAAGTTGAGATAAGAATTCTATTGAAGCTTAAGAATAGTTTACAATCTTTTGAGTATAACTTTCAGTATATAGAGCCAAATGGAATGAAATGGGTATCATTGGAAACCTAAGACAAAGAGGGATAACTTTCTAGAAGGAAGTATTACCTAATTACCTCACCTTCCTAATGAGAATAATTGAACAAAGTGAACCCGAAAGTTGGTTGTGAGATAATTCTAGATTGAGAAATTGAGAATGGTTTCATATGATTGATACTGTGACAAGATTAAGGATAAGAAACCCGAGAAATTCTTATGAGCATGCATTATGCATAATCAGTATATATGAATGTGCATAAATGATTTCTAATCATGCACAATAATGATATGTGTTTGTATTAAATGCTATAGAGGAATGCATCGAGCGACCGATTCTGGATATTGCCGGGACTTCGAGGCAATAAGCAATAAGGGAGCTTTTATAAGTAATTTAGATAGTAATTTTGTAAGTAATCTACTAAGTAATTTAGATGGTCTCTTTTGTAAGTAAATGTGTGTAAGTGATCTTTGAGTATCTGTAAGTAATTGCTAGAAGAAAGTTTTGATGGTTCTACTTTGACTGTTTTGTTTACTATTGATTTTGCTCCATTAAATGATTTGCAAGGCTGTCAGTAATCTTTAGGACGTTCACATTTTATTTTGTTCTATTTAATACTAAATTGAATTATGTTTTATGATGATTGTGTTATAAGCCTCAGGTCAATGAATGTCTGAAATATTTAAAGCATGCAAATATGAATGACTAATTATTATGCATGTGAATTGAACTCATTTGGTTTTGTAATTGTCAGGTTCTAGTTGCGGGTAAATAGGCATGCCTAGAAGGGTCTGCAGTTGCTTCTGGATACCTCGGTGTCGGGACTTCGGTCTCTTTTGGACATTTCGATATCGGAACTACTGTCTCTTCTGGACACTTCGGTATCGAGACTTCGATCTCTTCTGTTTAGTGATGCCAATCATGGTATCTTCTGTATAAGTCCCGTTACCTGCTTTTGGTTGTGGATTTACAGTCTAACTTGTGTTGTGTTTTGATCTTTGATAAGCTTTGTTAAGAACAAACAATATTTTGATCTGATGGGTTAACATCCTATTTTGAAATCAGTTCTGTGTTTCTGTATGTTCTGTTCTATTTCTGAATATGACTAATAGTATGCGAATTTTTTTTTAATAAATAATATTATGTTCCGAGTTTCAGTATTTTGGGATGCTTATATATAATATGATTCTATATCTGTTGATTAAGCAAAGTTTAGTTATTACTCACTAAGCTATATGCTTAGCACGGTGGATTTGCCCCGTGTAGGTTCAGAGAGAAGGACTTAAGGACTTAGACAAGTTAACCGCAATGGCCAAAGGAGTCTGAGTTTTGTTTTGCTCAAAATGTATTTTTGAGTTAGTTTTGGGACTTGTATATGACTTCGGATTTTTGTTTGAAGGTTTGTAATAACCTTAATTCAGGCTGGTTTCTGAAATATGATATGTAATGTATGTTTGTTGAGATTCTAGAAATGCATGTATAAAGTGTTTCATATGTTTGGAATGTTTATTTTTGAATGCTATGCTTCTGTGAAATGTTTTGTAGTCATTATGTTTTGTTTTGTGTAGCGCTCGCAATGTCCTCCCAGAGGGTATTAGGGTGCTACATCTTTTTGGTATTAGAGCATGGTTTAGGCGATTCTTGTTTATCCAACGCTTAACTCATGCTTATTCTTGTGTGTAAAAGTTGTGTCTGGCCTAATGCGGTTGTCCCGTGTTTTGTTTATAGAATTAACGATGGAGAGATCGCACGAAGCTGTTGACAAGGTTGTTGAGAGCGATTATCCTAAGCAAACTTGTCAATTGATATCTGACCCTTAGGGGTCAATCGAGGTGAAGCTGAGGTGCCACCTTCTTTTCCAACTTAGGGAGAGGCTTTAGTGCAAACTAATGTGAAAATTGAAAGGTAAGAGATGATCAGAAGAGAAAGGAATCAACGTAGGAGCTTTGCTAGAGGAGGTCAGTCCTAGAGAAAACGAAGTCGAAAAAGTACTTTTTTTGCACCGAAAGTTACCTAAAGATCTAGGACTCGGGGAAAACGACAAAACTTCCCTCATCAACGGTTTCTGGTAGGGGTTCCTCTAGAGGCCGAGGTTATGGTGCGTTGAAGTGCCCTCATTGCTCTATACAACATTGGGGTGTTTATAGGAGGGCTACAGGTGCATGTTTCCACTGTGGCAGTATTGAGCATCAGTTAGCTAGTTGCCCTCTTGGACAATCTCAGATGTCACAAGCCAGTAGGGAGGTCTTTCATGCATATGTTGGGAACAGAAGACGTGGTAAAGGACGAGGAGGATCTGGTCAGCACATACCTAATCTGGGTGCTCAATCGGAAACTATGGATCGACCAGTTGTGCTGGCTCAAGCATATGCATTGAAAGCTCGTGAGGATCAAGACGCACTTGAAGTCAGTTCTGGTATTGTTCTCCTTTTGATTTTAACATGCATGCATTGATTGTTCCTAGATCCACTCATATATATATATCTGTGCTGGAAAAATGTTTGATATGAAGATGTCAATAGATCAGTTAGAATATAACATTCACGTAACCAGTCCTCTGGGCAGTAGTGTGTTGGTTAATCAAGTGTTTAGGAACTGTCCTATTAAGATACAAGAAATGAATATGTAGCAAATCCGATCAGATAGTCATTTCACGAATTTGATTTGATTCTGGGTATGGATTGGTTATCCAAGCATCAGTAGTTAATTGTCATGTTAAGACATCCACACTAGTTCGTTAGCTAGTGTCAATCTGTTATGCAAGCCTGGAAGCTCCTCAAAAAGGAATATGAGATTAGTATTATGTTATGGTGGTACACCCTTCAATTGATGTGGAAGGAAATGTATTTTCATGGATTTGGCAGAGAAAAAGAATAGAGATGTAAGTAAAAGTGATGTGATTTAAAGAGTAAATTATCTTGAGAGGTTGAACTTGGAACCGAAATGGTTATTTAGGTATCGCGTTGGAAAGTTTGTGATTTAGAACAATGTTATAACATTGATTTGTTATTAGAATTTTGTAATAGTCACGTTCCATAAATTTTTGAATTGATTGAGAACATATTCAAGTAAGACGAAGCAGAAGATAGCAATATATGTAGGAAACCCTTAAGAATAAGTTGATTAGTTATTGTGAGTGTACATCTGATAAAGTGGTTGCTTTGGCAAATGATGTTATGGTGTACAGATGTAATATATGTCTGGATATGACTGAATGAATATTGAATAAGAATGAATAAATGAGTATTGAATGGATCAGATGTGAATATTGGAGTCGGATAAGTATCAGATTCAGACAAAGGAAGCTCAATATACTACTGAGAGTGCATCGATATCAGGCAATTGAATAGAGTTACAATGAAGAACAAGTATTCGTTGCTGAGGATTGAAGACTTGGTTGATCAGTTGATCGATGCAGGATGGAAAGGTAGTTGCTTATGCTTCTAGGCAACTAAAGTCCCATGAACAGAATTACCTTACTCATAATCTTGAATTTGCAACAATAGGGTTTACCAAAAAAAAAAAGATGGCACTACTCGTATGGTTAAAAATGTATAATTTTCACAGATCATAAAAGTCTGAAGTATCTGCTCACCCAGAAGGAACTCAATCTGAGATAATGACGTTGGTTAGAATTGTTTAAAGACTTTGATTGTATTATGGATTATCATCCGGGTAAGGCTAATGTTATAGCTGATGCCTTGAGTCGAAAGGCCATCTCAGCATTATCACTTAAGCATAATGGATGGAAACTAGGATCTGATGGAGCTTTGATGGCTCAATTAAAAGCAAGGCCTACCTTGAGACAAGGGATGTGTGATGCTCAGAGAGTGGATGATAAGTTACAACAACTTATCTTGGCTACTCAGGAAGGTAAACAGTCTGATTTTTTCTGTGCAAGGTGATGGTGAATTGTATTATAAGGATCGACTGTGTATGCTAGCTAATGATGAATTGAAGAAGAAGCTGTTGTTTGAGGCTCACAATACAGTATTTACTATGCATGCGGGTGGGAACAAGATATATTAGGATCTGAAGCAGTATTAATGATGGTCAGGTATGAAATGGGATGTTGTGAATTATGTAGCAAAACGTCTGACATGCCAGTAGGTTAAAGCTGAACACTTGGTTCCATCTGGTTTGTTACATCCTATTTCTATTCCTCAGTAGAAATGGGATAACATTACCATGGATTTTGTCACTGGACTTCCTCTCACTCAAAGGAAGTATGATGCAGTATGGGTAATTGTAGATAAGTTTACCAAATTTACTCATTTTCTGCCTATTTGTCCTAACTATTCTTTGGATAGGCTTGCAGATTTGTATTTGAATGAGATAGTGAGGCTGCATGGAGTACCAATGTTGATTATTTCTGATCTTGATCCTTGATTTACTTCGAGATTTTGGAAAAGTTTACAGAAAGAATTAGGTACTCAGGTTAAGTTTAGTACTACTTTCCATCCCCAGACAGATGGACAATCTGAACGAGTTATACAGATATTGGAGGATATGTTGCGGGGTTGTATGTTAGAGTTTCCCGAGAGTTGGGATAACTATCTGACTTTGATAGAGTTTGCTTACAATAACAGTTATCAGACTAACATTGGCTTGACGCCTTATGAAATGTTGTATGGTAGAAAGTGTAGACCTCTAGTATCTTGGAATGAGTTGAGTGGAAGCAAGATGATCGAGCCTGAAATTATGAAAAATACTGAAGAAAGGATTCAAATTATTCAACAAAGGTTGAAAGCTGCCCGTGATAGGCAGAAGTCTTATGCTGACCTAAAAAGGAGAGATATTGAGTATCAGGTAGGCGATAAGGTGTTCTTGAAAGTGTCATCGTGCAAGAATGTACTTCGATTTAGTAAAAAAGGGTAAACTTAGTCCGCATTACATTGGTCCTTATGAAATTTTGAAAAGAATTGGACCAGTAGCTTATCAGTTGGCTCTGCCTAAAGAATTGGCCAGGCTACGTGATGTATTTCATGTTTTAATGCTAAGAAGATATCGGTCTGATGTGACACATAAAATTTCAGTGTAAGAAATTCAGGTACATCCGGATTTGTCGTATGAAGAAGGGCCAGTCTCTATCTTAGCCAAAGAAGTTAAATAACTTAGGAACAAGTCAGTGCCTTTGGTAAAAGTACTCTGGCAACAACATGGATTTGAGGAAGCATATGGGAACCAGAAGAAACCATGAAATCTCAGCATCTGCAACTTTTCGGATCAGGTAAAATTTCAAGGACGAAATTTCTTAAGGAGAGAAGAATTGTAATGCCCCATATTAGGGGTTAGAATATTAAGGAATTCTGTGCACTTTATGCTTAACATATTTGAGCAATTGCTTATTTGTGCATATGTATTTGGACACATACAATTTTTGTGCATGCATTCATGACATTCTAGACGTAATTGGTTTTAGAATTTTGGTTAAGATGAGAATTTTGATTTATTTGTGATGGAAATTCATTTGGAAGTTATTCGTAATATTTCAAAAATTTTAGGTAATTTTAGGAATTTTTCTGGAAATTTGAGGATATTAGGAAAAATAGACCAATGGAATTTTACCATGTAGCATTTGTATATGGACAACAAATGGCACACATGCAATAAGACATCTGTCATTTTGTTAACAACACACGTGGTTATAACACATGCGAGCACGTGTGTTAGAGGAAAAACCACTGAAACCTTGCTGTTCTTCATATTAAGTTAGTCTTCTTTGACAATCACTGAATCTTCTTCACCGAAACACCAGTTTGGATGCTTATGTTGGTAATGTACTTTGCAACTTAAGTAAGTTGGTCCTGCTGATAGTTGTTTCTCCCTCTAGCTTGCCCTTTTTAACCATCACCGAAACCCTGGTGATTTTTGGACTTGTATATGACTTCAGATTTTTGTTTGAAGGTTTGTAATAACCTTAATTCAGGCTGGTTTCTAAAATTATGATATGTAATGTATGTTTGTTGAGATTCTGGAAATGCATGTATAAAGTGTTTCGTATGTTTGGAATGTTTATTTTTGAATGCTATGCTTCTGCGAAATGTTTTATAGTCATTATGTTTTGTTTTGTGTAGTGCTCACAATATCCTCCCAGGGGGTATTAAGGCGCTACAGATGATTTGAGGAATACTAAAACTCTAGGATAGTATATAGGTTGGAAACTCACGATGTAGCTCCTATGAAGCTTATCGGTGAAATATTCCACGAGCCTGAGAGTCACAGTGAGAAGACCCTTTCTCGATTCATATGGTGTAACAATGCCACGTACCATCATGTTTGATCTGAGGCATAATAAACCCTTAGGATGGTATATAGGCTAGAAATCCGTGATGCATCTCCCATAAGGCTTATCAGTGAAATATTCCACGAGCCTAGGAGTCACAGTGAGAAGACCCTTTTCTTGATTCATGTGGTGTAACAATGTCACATATCATAGTACTTATTTGAATTCAAACTTAGTTTATGAAGTTGTACTAATTACATTTAGTAATTCAATTGTTCACTTTTAATTTTATAGCTAGATGGACAAAAGTTGGATATCTCATCAGAAATGGTCCACTGAATACTTAGGAGTTGAGAGTTTCATGCAATTTATAAAAGATCAAATGGGTGTTGAATGTTGTATTCATTGTCTATGTATAGATTGCTTAAATGTCAACATTCAAAGTCAAGATGTGGTATATGATCACTTGCTAATTCGAGGCATAGATAAGTTTTATACTCCATAGCTTTATCAGGGTGAACGTTCAAAAGCAAGTTGTAGTAGAAGTGTTAATACAGGTGTTGATGATAGTAACGATAATGTTGAAGAAGATTGTGATATTAATGACAATGGCGATGATGAGGTTGACAAGATGTCAGAGGATCATAAGAATTATATGGAGACTATAAATGAAGTTGGTTTGCTTAACATAATTGGCAGTATAATAGAAGATAATTTCAGGAAGTTATTACAAGTTGTTCAAGAAGAGTTATATCCAGGGTGCTCCAAATTCTCATAACTATATTTTGTTGTCAAGTTGTTGCATTTAAAGATCTATAATAAATGGAGTAAAAAGTCTTTTGACATGTTAATTGACTTGCTCAATGATGCATTACCTGTTAGACACAAGTTGCCTAAATCTTACTATGAAGCAAAGAAATTGTTAAGGGACCTTGGATTATGATATATATCAATACATGCATGTAAGTATGATTGTGTTATATTTTGGAAGGACAGTAAAGATCTTAAAGAGTGTCCTATTTATGGTGCATCAAAATGGAAGGTGGATGACGGGAAAAGGAAAAAGATACCGTATAAAATCTTGGGATACTTCCCTATTAAATCACAACTATGAAGGTTTTTTATGTCAACAAAAACAATCATAGATATGAGGTGGTATAAACAGAAACGCATTGATGATAACATTATACGTCATCTGGCAGACTCAATGGCATGGAAAGACTTTGATGGAAAGTTTCCAAGGTTTGTAGAGAATTGTCGTAATGTTCGACTTGGATTAGCCTTAGATGGATTTAATCTACTCAGAAATATGAGTACTTCTTACAACTTGTGGTCGGTAATTCTAGTGTCAGAGAACTTACCTCCATGGAAGTGTATGAAAGAGCCTTTTATGTTATTGTCTTTACTTATTCAAGGACTTACTGCTCCTGATAAAGATATCCATATATACATGCAACCACTAGTTGATGACTTAAATCATCTCTGAGAGGTTAGATTAAAAACTTATGATGCTGATGAAGGTGAAACATTTATAATGCATGGGGCTATTTTGTGAACTAGTTATGAGAATTTGTCTGGCTGGAGTACTAAAGGGTCTATGGCATGTCCTGTGTGTAATCATCAAACTTATTCAATGAGGCTATGAAGTAAAATATGTTATATGGAAGATTGTCATTACTCGGAATATGGGCATAGATGGAGAAGAAGTAAATTGTTTAACGACAAAGTAGAATTGGGTGAAGCTCCTTTGTACTTGTCTCATGATGATGTGGTTTACCAATTAGCACTTTTGGGTGAATTTACACCTGGCAAACACCCAAGTAATGGAAAGTGAAAGCGAAGTGATTTTGAGCTTAATTGGAACCAAAAAAACACAATTTTCAATTTTCCATACTGGAGGAAATTACTATTGAGGCGTAATCTTGATATGATGCATATTGAAAAATATATTTGTATGAGTATTTTAGGAACTTTGATGGGAATTGATGGCAAATTGAAAGACACAATTAAGGCTATATTAGACTTGGAATATATGAATATAAGAAAATATTTGCATTTGAAAAGAAGAGATGATAAGTCATACATCATTCCACCTACTTGTTACAACATGTCAAAAAAAAGAAGCAAACTTTTTGTCAATTGCTTAAATCAATCAAGTTTCCTAATGGGTATGCATCTAATATAGCCTATTGTGTTAATGTTAAAAAGGGAAAAGTATTATGATTGAAAAGCCATAATTGTCATGTACTTCTGCAACAATTACTTCCTGTTGGAATACATTGATGTTTGTTGAAGGATGTATCCATAACTTTGGGACTACTGGGTGAGTTTTTTAAGCAATTATGTTACAAGGCACTAAAAATAGAAGAACTTGAAAATTTGGAAAAAGACATAGCTTTGATTCTATGTAAGCTGGAATTGGTAACCCCCCCCTTTGTACTTGTCTCATGATGATGTGGTTTACCAATTAGCACTTTTGGGTGAATTTACACCTGGCAAACACCCAAG
>JAOTAX010150069.1:0-15506 GCA_025629825.1 Erythroxylum guanchezii | reverse complement strand
CTCGGGAAAAAAATACTCTTAAAGTTTTCAGAGATAGTGAAATCTCAGATAGACATCTGAGGACTGGATGTAGCCCACGGTTTGGGGTGAACCAGTATAAAAATTACTGTGTCAAATTCTCTCAACTCTCTTTAGATTGTGATTTTCAATATTACTATCGTACATAAGTTTTAGAAAAGCATTGACAAATGTAAATAACAGTACCTCTCTTAAAACAAACTAGTTGTTAACAGAAAGAAGTTTTCAAAAAGGGGTTAACGAAAAAGTTTAACACAATTCAATCCCCCCTTCTTGTGCATCTATATATCATTATTGTTTACTGTATTAACGTGTGATTCACTTCAGTATCCTTGAGTACCTCAAGTCAAAGGATACTTACATCATTGCTATGATGAGACTATCATTAACATTGGAATAGAATATCCATATGATTGTCTCATAGTAAGTCAATCTAATGTACTTTCTACCCTTAGTAAGCATTCACATGTTAACTCTAAATATCTCATGTCTACAACTTATGAGATTTACTGGTTGATCCAATCAAGGAGTATAACATGTGCTAGTCTATCTGGATTAATGATATCCAATCTCATTAATCCGATAACTAGGGAAAGTTTAGATACAAACATAATCACATATGATAAGAATCTCATTATAATGAGCTCATCATGATTTCCTTCATGATATGTTTTGTATCAAGGACTTCATTAAATCAATTTAAGATCAACATCAAATCTATAAATGTATTTATATAGAAATAATAAAAATTCCTTTACTAATCATAAAATGATTTGTACAATAAGTGCTAAAGGTGATTTCCTTTAGAGCACTTCTTTAACATATTTTATTCCTCTTTTTTGGTTAATGGAGTTTCCTAAATTTGCAAAATAGAAACAAGATTTTCCTCCTTTATTTTCTACTCCTCCAACAAATGTTACATATATTTCTCCCCTTCTCCATCAGAGTCTCTTTTATTATCTACATCTCAAACTTCTCAAATTCGACATTTTACCTACTCCTGGTCTTTTTGATGCTCTTACTCCATATAAACTTATATATCATCTTTATGATACTCTTCATGAACCTACTTTATGGCATTTCTAGGCTTTATCTGCCTTATATGCTTGCTCCATATCTTAGTCACATCTTCATATTTATTGTCACCTGTCTGATCTAACTAATGCTCCTGTCTGATCTAACTAATGCTCCTGTCTGATCTAACTAATGCTTATTCTCTTCTATGGACTTTCTTAGAATGGTTTCAAACTATATCTAAATGGCGTATCGACATGTCTCAAATATTGACTCATCACCATTTATGGGATTTTGCCTTGACTGATCATAAAGCCTGTGCTATTTATATCATCCATCGTCCCTATTGTATGAGTACTTCAGGTCATTTGTATACTCTTAATCACATTTAGCATTAGAAAACTAACCTTGATTGGTCTACAGAAGGAACACATTTAATGGAAGAATTACATTCTTTCTTTGACTAACTCAGTCAATTCCCAAGTTAATCTCCTTTAGATATTTGTGCTTCCCTTAGTCTGTATTTTAGAGATATTGCTCTTCTTGCACCTATTATTACTCCGTAATTTGCCTAATGGACATCGATGACTCCCTCTAATATCATCATCGTTCAAGTTGGTGAAGTTCCTTGTCCTATATATCAAAACTCTACATCTTCAAGCACACCATCTAGCCCAACCCAATAGCCCACTTCTATTTCTAGTCCAGGGCTTTCTGCTTGGCAATTCACAAATATCGGCCCTCTTAATAAGGATATAACATTGACAGTAGAATCCAACTATGATGATAACCTCACTTTAGCTCTTTAAAGACCGACTCATCTTTTTAGGTATTTGTCTTTTAGTCTTTTAATGAAAAGAAGTGATGTTACTATCTGTCTTGATACAGAGATAAGTATGCTCTACACTCGCCTCCTTTTAGGATCTTATGTATTAGAAAGTCTAAGACAGCCTATGACTACTTTTAAAACAAGTCCGCTGTGAGATTAGAGTTTAACGAGGAAAAGAGTGTACGTATTATTACAACTATTATTTCAAAAGGGGAAAGAGAGATGTGATAGGGGTAAGGTTTCTAAGAGGAAAGCTGAGAGTTTTGTGCCCATGGAGAGAAGGCCTTTGTTGTCTAGGCCATCATACCTGGAAACTAACTGATAGTCACAAGGTTCCTATGTTGATCCATAATAGTTTACCAGACACCTCAGTAGCCTATAATCCGACTTTGGTTAGTCGATGGTCTTCTCAAAGGTGTTGTTTCAGCTGGTTGGTTGTCGTACTTTCCCCATGTGCCCTTCGGCGTTCCATATGAGAGCCATCACCATCGTTAACTAAACCTAAACTAGTTAACTAGTGGAGTAAACCATTACAGATCAATACACCTCCTACTTATCCACAAAATTTTCAACCTTCCACCTCATCTACTGGGAAGGACAAAGCACCTCAGACAGATTTCATAGCAACTCTTTCACCCTTACTTGCTACAAAAAGATTCATCTGGTCAATTAGATAATACAGAAGCTTATTTTGAAGCCTTTTTCCAACATTTGAAGTCTCTACAAAAATCTTTGAGTCATCATCTGAATAGATCTTTGAATCGTCTTCTGATTCCTCAGCACAACTAGTTGATATGTCAGAATTATCTCAAGTTCTTATGACTATGCCTGAATCTATTGAAGTTGAACCATAAATAAGTGAAGTAGAATCGACAGGTACTGAAGCTTTTAGACTTGAACAAGCACCACAGGTAGCACCTGCTCAACCAACTGTTCAAACCAAGCCTACTTCAAGACCTTGGTTCACTTTTGACGATATACTCCCAAAGAAATCGAGAGATTGCTTACATGAATTTGGTGCATGGATAGATCTACAAATGACTCGATTGAATAATCCATTACAGGAAATTTTGTCTGAGTTTACATTTGGTTTCGCTGTTACTTTGTGAGAATGGTGGCAAAGTATTAATGACTATCAAAGACTTCAGTATATCCAAGTCACTACAGTCGGAGCTCTTTTTGGAATAATTCATAAGGAATTCATTGGTAACTTTCAGCTTATTGATAAGAAGATCCGCCAGGAATAGTTTGCAATGAAATGTTGTTCACTTGACAAGCTTGATTTACAGAAACATTATCAACGTATGACAAAAAGGTACTATCTTCTTAATGGTTGGAATGATGTTAATCTTCGATTGATTAAACCCAAGTTTCTTAGATAAATTGATGCCATTTTCATAGCTTTTACTACACTTCTTGGCTCTTATTTTTAGATTTTATGCCTAATTTGACTCTTGAGTGCTTGCCTTTACTTTATGTAGTTTGAGACTAAAATTATCACAAATAATTGGTAATTACACTAAATTAATTTTCTGAGAACAATTGATACTACAAACTACCAGTTGTTTATTGTAACAATTGATACTGCAAACTACCAGTTGTTTATTGTAGGAGACTCAAGAAGTATAGGCAAAGAGTAGAGGCAAGGAGTGAGGGCTGAAAATGATAAGTCAACAAGTCAACCAGGTAACAGGAAAGTTCACCACGGCGAAGCTTGAAGAATTCACGCAGCGACTCTTCGGGTTAATTTCACCATGGTGTGAATTAATTCTGTCACCACGGCAAATGCAGTAGATTATTGAAGAAACTTTTCGGGAAAAGTTCGCCGCGATGAACGCATCCTATACCCGAACCATATTTACCCATTGTATAACCCGATCCATCAACTTGGTAAAAACTACCTATTTTAGGTTAAGAAGGAGAGAGCCGACAACATAGAATACTCACTCACTCTCTTTACCATCTGAACAACTCTTCCACCGTTGACTGCTACCATGGATACTTCCAGTGGGTTCTCGGTTGTGAAGTCTCCTGGAGTTATGCGTGGCTAGGCATCTCTTTCCTCTTAAAGATGTAGCGATGGCTTGAGTTTAATGGGCTTAGAAGGGGAGTGACTTAATCCATGTTTAGCTATGATTTATAAATTCCTAGGTTTAGGATTTGTAATTTACAGTTGACCATTCTTGATTAGAGTTTAATCAAGTACTGGATATTCATTATATTGTTGGGATTTCTTGATGTAGAACTTTGAGCATTAAATATATGAAGTCTTATATATGTTTATTTGTGATCTTGTTGAATCTCTTTATCTTGCATAGTTGTATTTGATATTAAGTTGCTTTGAGACCCCAAGTAACTTGTTGCATTGGTTTACCCACTACAAACACTAAGGGCATTAAACAAGGTCTTAAGGAATGGAGTTCATTAATTAAGACCTTATACTTAAAGAGTTCTTTAAGGTTTACCTTTTAAAACTTAGTGATTTTCACTCCCACCAAAATTATTTTGAATTATGATAGCCAAAGCTCATTTTCAAAAGGATTCTATCACCATTTGATCATTGTCTTTATTTTTCCAATTTCTATTCCCAAAATCCAAAAATACTTTTTACACATTTTTCTTACAATTCATTTAATTTTGTTAAGATTTCTAAAAATCAAAACCCCCGTCCTTTCTAATTTAGCTTGCATTTCATGACATAAGGTTAGCTTAGATCCATTCGTTAGGTTTCGATTAAGTGAGACAACTCGAGGTTGCATTCTATATTGCAATCCTTGGAACTATATTTTTGATTTGACCTCCAAGGGTAAGAACAAAAGGCTTTGAATCAAAATGGCGCTGTTGCCGGGGAATCAAGTAATTGGTTCTCTAGGTTAGTTTTTTTTCATTTTTGCTGCTAATTGAGTTAGGAACCTTTTCTTTTAGATTCCATTTTAGAAAGTTTAGCTTCATAGTTGTCAATAGTATAGGATTTTAATTTCTTTGCATAGCATTTAAATTTTGAAAACACAAACAAAAAGAGTACTCAACAATTGCACTTTTCATCCTTAGCATTCCTTTTACACCTAAATAGTTTTTGAGTCATTTCTTTGATTGTTTTTTTGGTTTATACATACATACTCTACTTGCATACATACTCTCACATGTACTTTTACACACCTATACACTTTCATCCATCACATCTCACCTTTTATTTGACTTTGTGTGCTTGCGAGTAAACTTTGTTACATTTTATTTTCTTATGAATTGTTCTCGTGCATGCCCTGAAAAGCTAAACTTCTGCCTTTCGACCCTGAAATTGAGAGACGTTTGAGAAAGATTATAAAGGAGATGAGAGAAAAAGAGATAAGTAAGGTAGTTGTTGAAGAAGAATCTAGTCGGCCAAATAGTGAGAGCGACTCTTTAGACAGAGTGATAATGGTCGAGAACCCAACCTTTTTGCAAAACCCTAACTTTTATGCTAACCAACCTAGGAATGGTGATAATGGAGGAAATGGGGAGCATGGGCGAGTTGGAGAAAAAATGGGAATCAAAGAAAGAGAACCAGTAGGGAAGTAACTACCTCTGATGTTAATTACGATCTATTTACTGCTGTTTGTCCTAATTTTGATGTGAATTTTTAAGTTAAAGGATTGCTAATTAACTCTCTTCCTAAATTTCATGACTTGACAGGAGAAGATCCCAACATGCATTTGAAATCTTTGTCCATGATCTGTTAGAGTATGAAACCGGTGGGAGCTTCACTTGATCAAGTATTATGGAAGGTTTTTCACCTGTCATTGGAAGGAAAAGAAAGGGAGTGGTACATGAGCCTCCCTAAGCATGTGGTGAATGCCTACCATAGTTGGGCCAATCTGAGGAAGGCATTCCTAGAGAAGTACTTTCCAGCCTCCAGAAATTCATCACTGAGGAAGGAGATCTATTTGGCATGTTAGGATTATAATGAGTCTCTCTATGACTATTAGAACCGCTTCCAAGACTTGTTATCTAGATGCCCCCATCACAAGATACCTGATGAGCAGCTAGTGCAGTATTTTTATGATGGGCTAAAAAGTCTAGATAAAGGTATACTGGATGTGGCATCAGGAGGTTCCTTGATTGATCTTACAGCTTTGGAGGCATGAGATTTGACTAAGAAGATGGCCTTGAATCATTAACAGTATAGTGTTAGAGATACCAAAGGTGTTCATGAGTTGGGAGTTTTAACAGCCCAATCTAAAAGAATGGAGAGTTTGGAGTCTAAATTTGACTCTTTGGAGAGTAGAGTAACTTCACAATTATCCTTCTTCGTTGCCGAACTGAAGAACATGAATGTGCATTGCCTGACATCTTCTATAGATCTTACTGTGCCCAGTTGTGATACTTGAGGGTCAATAATGCATATATCCAGTGTTTGCCCCAGTCGGTATGAAGAGGTGTCTGCAGTATATCAGGGTCGGACCAATCAGAAATGGGACCCCTATTCCAACACTTATAACGAAGGATGGAAGGCAAATCCTAGGTTCAGTTGGAGGAATGAAGAAGGAAGGGGTCCAAAAAGATTTCAATAAGGAGGAGGAGCTGGTACTTCCACAAATCAGTTCCAAAACCAATAGCAAGCCCTAACTGTCCCACCAAAGGAGGACACTAACCAACTGCTGCAAAATATGATGACTTTGATGAAGGAGGAGAGAAATTCTAATAACAACCACTTCAATGCCATAGCTTCTCTAATTCAGCAAGAGTCTTCAAAGAATGCTGCTCGGTTCAACGCTCTGGAAAAAAGAAAGGAGCAATGGGAGAGGAAAGCTGAAAATATCAACTCTTATGTCACTCAATTGTCCAACAATATGAGTGAGAACTAAGCAAGAAGCAGTGGAACCATCCCCTCCAATACTGTTATGAACCCCAAGAGTTTGAATTCCATAACCCTCTGAAGCGAGAAACAAGTGAGGTTTAACAATGAAGATGAGGGAGAAGATGAAGAGGAGATTGAGAGTGGAGAATTGCCTTCAACAAATGAAAGAGTCAAGAAGTCAGAAAGTTCCAAGGAGAAAGAACTTTTGACTGAAAGGGAGTCAAAGCAATTGAAGAGCAAAAAAGCAAATTCTGAAAGCCACCAAGAATCAAGCAAGCAAGGCACCCAGGAAGTAACCGATAAGGAGGTAAGTATAAAAGACCTTCCTCTTTCGAATTCATATTTGCTTACCAAAAGGATGACTGATTGTAAACATGAAAAAGATGTCATTGACTTGTTTGGGAAAGTAGAAGTCAACATCCCTTTGCTTGATTTAGTGAAAAGGGTTCCAGCCTATGCTAAATATCTTAAGGACTTGTGGACAAACAAAAGAAAGTATAGGCCTAATAAGAGAGTACAAGTAAGCTCAAACGTGTCCTCCCTCTTCAAACACCCTAAATACCTGTTAAATGCTAAGACCCGGGATCTTTCACCATTCCGTGTATAATAGGCAAAGCTACCATAGGAGGAGCCTTATTAGATCTGGGAACGGCTATTAATGTGATGCCTAAGTCTGTCTATACATCATTAGGAGTTAAGAGTCTTAATCCTACATCTGTAGTGTTGCAATTGGCTGATCTCGGTAGACCCTTCTTAAGGACTGCTAGTACTATGATTAGCATGAAAAAAGGTAAAATCACCATGGAGGTAGGAGATCAATAAGTGAGTTTTAACAGGTATGAAGCTATAAAACACACCCATGAGGATTATTCACTTTTAGGAGTTAACATGCTTGATGTCGTTATTAATGATGCATGCTCTGAGTTTGAACTTCAACATGTTTACTCTGACTCCGCAATGAACCTATTGAATGCCTTGATTGTAATTGATGATACTTTGGAAGAAGGGTTTTCTGCTAATGTTTCAAGTGAACCGAGAAATGTGGACGATAACAACAATGTGGCAGGTGGTCGAGTCGCATTACCATAGTATAGCTGTCTGCCAAATGTCCACCAGGAGACACAGGATCCTCCGTAGTCATCAGGTCGTTTCTCCTCCTTCACTTACTATTTACTTTTGCTCTGTGATTGAATATGGCATTGTGGATGCATTAGTATGTTAAATAAGTGTAGGGGAGAAACCATTTCAGTAGGATCTAGGTTTAGTTTTCAATTTTCGCAGTTTCAATTCAATAATTCCTCTCCCTTTTGTGTTCGTTGTGTTTTTGGCTTGATGCATGCTACATCTTCCATGTTTGAGGAAATTGATGTGAATGAATGAATTGCACCTTGTTTTCTGATGCCTAAAGACCTTGTATATGAATTCTAAAGTAAGTTGAGCATCCACTTGAGTCTTTTTCAGTAAAATTTTCATTTCTGTCTTGTTTATTTTGCTTTCGGGTGACTTTCACTGCGACAAAATTTTCTTAGATATCTTTCAGGCAATTTCACCACGACGTGGATTAATTCTGTCACCGCGGCTACCACTTTCAAGCGGCCTTCGTCGTGGCGTGAGTTATGTCACCGCAGACGCACATTGCTATTTTGCTAGATTTCGTGATTAGGGTTAGTTTGCCAAGGCGAATCTTAACATTTGCCGCAACGAAAGTCCAATCTGCGCGACATTACCGCGGTGAAATTTGCCTTCCACCCTTATTTTCTTTTAACCCTTCATCTTCCATTTGTCCCTTTTTGTGATTTGCATCTTAACACCTATATAAACCCCGACCCCTCCCCTTTCTATCATCTTTACCATTTCTTCGTTGCGGCCATTCTAACACTTTTCGCCGAGCATCTCTTACTCCCAATACCATCCATTCTCCTGCCCCATTTTGCGCTCACCAGCCTCCCCTGCGAAGCCCTCGTCCTTCTTCGTAAGTATTTCTCATCCTCGCTTTCGTCCGGTTTTTGTCTAGTCATTCCTGTCATGTGCAGAGCACTTTCGCAATGGTGACACATCAATTTCTTCGTGGCAAACTTAGTTGTTTAGGTTGTGAATTTTAGTCAATTTTGTTCATTTCGTTTGTTTATTTTCCATGTTTGCTTTCTGCAGCGAACTAAAAATCCTACCCATATTACCCCCACTAACCCTTCTAGTCCACCTAGTGATTCACATTCTTCGGATAGTGATTGTTGGACCCCGAATTTTTTTATTTATTAGTGATTTATTTGTTTCATTATTTTAGAGTTGAGTCATCAAATTAGCGAGTATGAATAGAAATTAGAGGGTAGAAGTTGAATGAAGTGCTAGAATTAGGTTGGAATTAATATGGTGTTTAATGGGTTAAGAGAGTTAGTGGACATAGAATAAATGAAAAAAGGGGCAAACTTGAAAAAGACTTACTAATGGAGGGTAAAATGGGAAGAAAGCCCATATAAGTTGTCTTGAATTAGACGAAAGTAGGAGGGAAGAAGAGAGGCTTCTTTGGAAAAGAAAAGAAGAGAAATCAACTTTGTTAAGGTGAATCATCTCTTTTCTTGCTTTATTAAAGCAATGGGTTGTGTTGAGGATGAAGGAGTTAAAGAAGGAAAGGAGTTTGTGTAGAGAATGAAAGGTTTGTGTTGGAAGAAGATGAGTTAGGTGAACCCAAGTGATTCTAGGTTTTCTAAACTAAATCCTAAGTTTTCTGAACTAGATGGGATTTGGGTAGGGTAAACTTGAGTTAGGTTATGTTGTTGAAATTTTGTGATTTTTTGAAGTTTATGAACTTTATTGGAATGTTGATTTGATTAGAACCTTGGTTGTTTTAGGAAACCAAGGGAATCCTACCCAAGAGCAAGGGGAAAGGCAAGCTTGACTTGGATTTTCACAAGCTAATTAGGTGGATAACATATTTATGGTTATAGTGTAATTAGGCAAATTCTTGCCTATGTGTGTATGTTTGAAATTGACTTGTTGTAAATGTTGAAAAATGCATGATGAAATACGATTATGTTTTACCTCAAAAGAGGTCATGACTTTTGTATTAAATGAAAAGAAGACAAATCATAAAGTATAAGCATATAAGAAAATGAATATATGCTTTTGTTTGGGCGAGAGTGGAGCCATTATGTTCGTCACGTACACGTTGACAAGAGTCTTCTTCCAGCTGCCCGCTTGTGACATATGAGCTCCAAATTTGGACTCATTCTGTTCATAGGTTAAACTTCCGTTTCTCCAATTTGATCTTATGGAACCCTCGAGCCATTTGTTGTGCATCGTATTTGTTAACTTGTCATGTATGCAACATTTGAGTGTTATGTGCTATGAGTGCTAAACTAAATGGAAGAATGCTTGGCTTATTGAATATAAGTATATATTTATACATATTCTCGAATTGTGGTCAATTGCCAATGACTATAAATATGCTAGTCACTAAGCTATGTAGCTCACCCCACTCTTCCCTCCTCAGGTGCAGAATGTGAAGGTTACCAATCCTTGCAGGGAATCAAAAAAACTCCAAGATAGTAGAAACTTTTGTAACTCAGTTAGTTCGATAAATTTCGGATAGCTTCATAAGCATGTAAACAATGAGCATCCTCTATATGTTGTATTTTGTGATAAGCCTTTGTTTATAATGTAAATTTGTAATTAAAGCTATATTTAAACTTTTGTGGTTTTGGCAAACGAGTTTAGAACCGAAAAATTCCCCATGTTCTTGTACACGTTTCTTTGGTAGTTGCATATTTCGAAAATCCAAGTCTCTCCTAGGTGTAGAAATTGTGTGCCGAATTCAGGAGAAAAACTGGACTATTTTAGACTAAATTAGTCAAAGTTGCCTTCTGGAAAGTTATAGCTTATCTTACTAGCTTTCCAGCAGTACATAGTATGAAATATTCGGGTAGAGGAGTCAAATGTTATGGTCTTCATAAAGGAGGAGACGTATCGTTTGTAAAGACGCTTCATTTGTGATGACGTCATTTTGTCTTAAGACTTTACATCGTCTTAAGTTGACCTTGTTTCGTCTTAAGTTGTCCGTATTCGTCTACTTCGCATTCGTTTGCTTTGCATTCGTTTGCCTCGCATGCGTCTGCTTTGTAACACTCGTCTGGCTCACATTCGTTTGCTTGGAGGCATTCATCTGCTCCGTCTTCGTCAGTTCCACATTCATCTACTTGGTGGCATTCATCTACTCTGCCTTCGTCTGTTCCACATTCTTCTGCCTTGTGGCATTCTTCTACTGTTCCATATTCATCTGCTTGGTGGCATTAGTCTGCTCTGCATTCATTTGTTCCGCATTCGTCTCCGCTGTGGCATTCTTCTACTGTTTCGCATTCGTCTTCTTGGTGGCATTCGTCTGCTTCTCCTTCGTCTGTTCTTCATTCATCTACTGTTTCGCATTCGTCTGCTTGGTGGCATTCATCTGCTTCGCCTTCATCTGTTTTGCATTTGTCTGCCTTGTGGCATTCGTCTGCTTGGTGGCATTCGTCTGCTCCGCCTTCGTTTGTTCCGCATTCGTATGCCTTATAGCATTCATCTGCTGTTTTGCATTCGCCTGCTTGGTGGCATTTGTTTGCTTTATAGCATTCGTCTGCTCCGCATTTGTCTGCTTCACATTTGTCTACCCTGCTTTCGTCTGTAATGTGGTATTAGTCTTCTTTTCTGCATTCATTTGCTTTTCTGCATTTGTCTGTTTTTTGTGTCCTCTATGGTTGACCCTTTGCTTCTTCTGCGCACTATTCATCTTGAATCGTCTAGTCAAATTTTTGACCTTCCTAAGGATAGAATCCGTCTTCAAGACCTTTATGAAAGTTGTAGATCTTGAAGTCTTCTTTTGGCAGTCCAAAGAATTTTTATTCGACGTCCACAAACAAAGTTATGTTTTTTTTTCCCTAAACAAGTTCGATAGGTTCAAATAAAATATTGTTTTAGGATATGGCTTTGAATGCTAGGCTCCAGAAGCGGGGTCTAGCATTGCTTGGTATCAAAGCTTAGGTTTTTCCTAGGCTTAGAATGCATAGTAGGAGGAACTATTATGTTATGTGAATTGATTGAATTGCATTAAGTGACATGCATGTCATGTATACATGTAGGGATTAAGACTAAAATGAAAGGTGAGCTAATAGTTAGTGTTTTCATTGAAGGAGTAAGATGCCACCTTGTAGAAGGATATAACGAGTATTGTAAGGATCGATTACACCTGACTCTCTGCCAAGGGAGGAGAGTACTGATGAGTCTGTAACCCCAGGGAATGCTGACGCTTCTATAGGGCCTGGTAGTGAGCCCGATCGATCACAGACGTGGGAGTCTCCTCTCCTACAGGAGCAAGTGCCTACTCCATTGGATCAGAGGATGTTTTAGGAATTTGCTCAAGCTATGGGCCAGATATTGTAATCTTCTACTCCGAGCCCAGTTAAGAACGGGAAGCAGTTTGACAAGCTCAGGAAGTATGAGGCAATGGATTTTTATGGGACTACGGAGAAGAAACCGAGACTTGGTTAAGAAAGACTGAAAGGATACTGGATCAGATGGACTGCGAGGATGAGGAGAAAGTTGTCTATACAGCTAGTTTGCTTCAGGGAGATGCTCTACGTTGGTGGGAGAGTGTGCCGGGAAGTCAGATGAGACCATCAGTACACGCATGGAAGGATTTCTTAGCAGTGTTTAAGAAGAAGTACCTGTTTGAGGTGTATATTTAGCAGAAGTAGAGAGAATTTCTGAATCTCACCTAGAGGGAAATGACGGTGAGCGAATATGAGTGTCGATTTACATAATTGGCCCGATACGCAGCTGAGCTAAGGATGAGTGAGACAGTTAAGTGCCGTAGGTTCGAATCGAGGTTACACCTAGCTATCAGAGAGAAAGTGGTGGTGTAGAACTTTTGTGATTTTCAATAACTAGTTGAAGCGGCACTGAGGGTAGAGAAAATTGAGAACATAAAGAACGCAGTGAATAAAAAGAGAAAGGGGAGAAAACAGTTCAAGAGGGGAGGTGGTACTTCTATGCCTGATAGGAGTGCTAGGACTTTCCCTGTGTAGTCTAAGGAGAGGAGCAGTGGTGCAAGCAGGCCTAAACTGATGAGGAATTCTACTATTTCTCATCAAGCCTTAACGGTGGGAGGCAGTAGAAGGGGTGAAGGGGACAAGTCATCCATCCCTAAGTGCAACCATTACAGTAAGTTCCATGGAGAGGAATGTTACAAGCTGACTAGAGATTGTTTCAAGTGTAGAGAGAAAGGGCACATGGCAAATGAGTGCCTGAAGTATGCAAAAAGAGAAGGACCATAGGTGCAAGCTCTAAAGAGAACTGAGACCATGGGGCATAAGACTGCAATTGAAGGGGGTAGCTCTGATGCAGCTAGGAGGGTAAATCCTCCAGGAAGACCAAAGGGGGCAAGTACCAGCTAGAGTGTTTGTAATGACCCGGGAGGATGCAAAAATCGCTCTAGAAGTTGTGACGAGTATGATTAAAGTATTTGATAAAGATGTAATTGTTTTAATTGATTTGGGCTCTACCCACTCTTTTGTTTCATCAGGTAGAGTTTTGTACGATAGAGATTTGAGCCTATTGGATATTCCTTTGATGGTGAGTACTCCAATCGGCCAGTTTATCATGATTAGTCAAGTTTATAGAGACTGTGAGATACATATTGGAGGAGAACAATTGTTGGATCCCGAACTTTTCGTGAAAGATTAGAACTATTGAATAAGAAACTTTGGTGATTAGTCACGAGTAAAGAATCAATGAATGAAAGTTCTTGAACCAAGAAATGACAAACAAGAGTAAAGTTGGGAATGAGAAATGTGAATAGATTCAAAATTTGCTATGGTGTTTTTGGTGGATAAGAGATTTTTGAAATAGAAAGAATTAAGGTGAAAGTTAGCAGTAAAATGAAAGCAATATTTGTGTAGTAAATTGATGAAGAATAGATATATATGTGTATGTTCTGTTATTCGTGTTCATGATTATTCATAGATTATGATTTTTTTATGGAGGACATTGATATGAAATGAAGTTAAGAATGAAGAGTGTATAGAGTAGAAAAAGGTGATCTTGGCAAGAGTTATGTTAAGAAAAGATTCTGAAAGAAATTGGTAGATGATCTGGAAAATGTTCACTAAATATGCTTCAGTCTTTTAGCCACAACTTTTTCTCTAGTTGTCCAAACGAGATGATTCTTAATTTGGAGTAACCTAGAGATATATGGCTACATTTCGTATGAAGAAATCAAATTTCAATTCTATCTTTAAGAATCTCAAAATTTGTCATGAAGTTAAGAATTGGGTGTAGTACATAGGTGTATGAATGGAAAAGTTGTCTTCGGACTTTAGGGCAAATTTGGGATTGATATAAATAGATTTGAAAAAAGTTGCCTTCTGGAAAGTTGTAGATCTTTCTTTTATCTTTCCAACGGTATATAGTAAGAAAAGTTTGGACATCGGAGCTGAAAGTTATGCCCTTTTTATTGCTCCATCTCAGTTTTGTTCTGTCTTAGTTTTGCTTCTGTCTCAAAAATGACGTCATCATCGTCTTAGTATGACGTCAGCATCGTCTCAATTTGACCGTCTCAGTTTGACTTTTTGCGTCTCATTTTGCTTCGTCTCAGTATGACATCAGCATTCGTCTCATGACGTCAACATCGTCTCACTTTGGCCAGAACATATTCTAGCCTAAATTTGATCCTCTAGAAGATAGAATTGGTCTTTAAAGTCTTCATGAGAGTTGTAGATCTTGAAGTCCTCTTTCTATTCATCTAAAGAACACCTAAAACCGAGTTCTGTACCGAAAGTTATACCCATTTTTCCAATTTGTCTTAGTACTGTTCATCCAATTCGTCTTAGTATTGTTCATCTAAGACGAAGTTACTATTCATCCAATTCGTCTTAGTTACTGTTCATCTAAGACAAAGCAAAAGTAAGACGAAGTTACTATTCATCCAATTCGTTTTAGTACTGTTCATCCAATTCGTCTTAGTTACTATTCATCTAAGACAAAGCAAAAGTAAGACGAAGTTACTGTTCATCTTCTGACTTCTGTTCTATTTTTGACCCTTTTTGAGACCGAATCTCACTTCGATTCTACATGAAAGTTGTAGATCTCGATATCTTCTTTCAAATGGTCCAAAAATGAAATCGATCAGACATTTGTAGCGAAAGTTATGGAAATTTTCCCAACCTTATTTCGTCTGATTACGTCACTTCGTCTCAAAATGATGTCATGTCGTCTATTCTATTTTCGACCCCTCAGATGAAAGCATTTGCCTTCTACTTCTTCAAGAGAGTTGTAGCTCTTGAAGTCTTTTTCGAACCATCCAAAGAACACCTCAATGAGAAATTTCTACAGAAAGGGTTCAGTATGATTGAGTTCATAAACATGGTTGCTTCTTTTGACCATACCTTCTTCACTAGACCTCCAAATGACTTGATTCTTGAACCATTGGATTCATAAGACTTTCCTCTATATCTCTACCAAAAATCGAAGCTATCTGAATTGAAACAAGAAAGAGTGAGTGAAAAGAGTGGAACAGGTACAGTGAATGTGTTCTTAAATATTATGAATTGGTGTTATCCCACTGAATATACTTTAGTATTTTGATGATTTCTGGAGCTCTATTGAACCAAATTGAATGAGTTCAGTGGCATTAGAAACTTAAGACAATGAGAGACATTTTCTAGAAGGAAGTGTTATGTTAGAATGTTCAAGGGTATTTTTAGCAAGACACTTAAGTTTAAAAGAACATAAGCCTATAAGGAAGGATAAAAGGGACTTTTTGGACTCATTAAGGGCATG
>JAOTAX010150058.1:0-15507 GCA_025629825.1 Erythroxylum guanchezii | reverse complement strand
TTCATTCAGTTCTACTGCAAATTGAACAGCAGAAAAACAAAACAAAAAACCCCAACAAAACAAACAAAAAAGATGAACTGAGATATCACAATTTATCTCATGTTCTATTAAACAAAACTCCCAAATGTCTCAAAGCTATGGAATTGCATCTAACAGTGCAATAAAAGAAGTTTGCAGATACTAAAACTCTGTTAAATTTACTATGCTTTTCAATGTACAGGTCTTATCCTTATTCTTCAGTGTTTTGTCTGCTAAATTGTTTCTCAAAATTTTTAAACCTAAAACTCACACAATTTTTAAAACCTAAAACTCTAACATGTGTCGTGACCTTTATAGATACTATGTCATTAACATGTTAAAAGACCCAAGACCCTCATTCTTAGCATTCTCTCCACTTTTCTCTCAAGTTCTCTTAAACTCTATCAATCGTGTCCCAAAATAATTCCCACTAGATTTTCGACATGAACCCTTTAGTTTCACCAATTTTCAATTGTTCTTTCTTAATCAAATGTATATCTTTAGGGAAATTGGCATTTAAAACTTTAACCTTTAGGAATACGGAAATTTCGACCAATCCTTTACCAAGTTTTGATTTTCACACTTGCCCTTCTATATAATCATGAGTTCCTAACCATTTAGGAGTAAGAGGAAGAAGGAAAGTTTAAGGTGGTCTAAAGAGTAAAACACATAGACAAGCTAGGAGTTCATCAAAAACTGAACACCCTATGTTTACATTCCACAGTAAGCATCATCTTGAGTAATATGACTACTTCAAACTTAGACCCTTTTAGGAATGTGGAAGTATAGCTTAGAATGGGCTAGAAAGTGTGGGTTTGGTAGATGAAGTGAGGAGATGTGATGATAACCAATGGTAGAAATCAAAGTTTGAGGTAATTTATCATGCTTATAGAGAAATAATTATATAAATATTAAATACATTGGAAATAATTAGGCACGCTAAGAAAGACAAGAAGGATCTAATAGAATTCAGGTTATTGGAAGTTATACGATCTCTAACTTTCAATGAGTACGCTATGAGATATAATTTTTATATATACGAATTGGTTCAAATAAAGAATTTTTAAAAACTCCTTGACTAATTTCCCTCATGATAAGCATGTGGAAACTTCCAAATTTTGGAACATTATATTAAAAAATAGGCTTAACTATGATCTATTTATAACTTAGAACACTTAAATTACCTCTTCTACCTTTGGACACCTATATAGGGTAATAGCTTATTCAATTTTAAAAAGAAAGGAGAGTACTAGTGTTGGACCCTGAAATTTTTTTTTAAAGTCAAGCATGATTTGAACTAATTTTGAGGTTTAGATAGACTTAAAATTTTGGAATTATAATTATATCAAGTTAGTAGAATTTATTGAATGGGTAAGTGGAAATAAAGTATTAATGTAATAAGGATGTGCAAGGACATTTTTAGGAGATCACTAAACATAAAAGAACACCAGCTTATAAGGAAGGGTAAAATAGACTTTTGGGCTCATTAAGGGTAGAAATGAAAGAAGAATATGTTGTCTTGCTTGTTAAGAAGAGTGAAAAACGAAATTAAGAGAGAAGAAGAGAGGTTTCGGTGAAAGAAGAAAAGAAGAGAAATCAAGTTTGTTAAGGTAGGTAGGTTAACCATTGTCTTTTCTTGCTTTATTAAAGAAATGGATTGTGTTGAGGATGAAGGAGTTAGAGAGAGAAAGGGGTTTGTGTAGAGAATGAAAGGTTTGTGTTGGAAGAAGATGAATTAGGAGAACCCAAGTGATTTTAGGGTTTCTAAACTAGATCCTAGGTTTTCTAACCTAGATGCACTATGGGTAGGTTAGATTTGGGCTTATTTTATGTTTATTGCAATTTTTGAGATTTTTAAATGTTTATGAATTTTTATTGGAATGTTGTTTGAATGGAACCTTGCTTGTTTTAGGAAACCAAGGGAATCCTACCCAAGAGCAAGGGGAAAGGCAAGCTTAACTTGGATTTTCGCAAGCTAATTGGGTGGGTAATGTATTTATAATTATTGTGTGATTGGGCAAATTCTTACCTATGTGTGTGTATATTGATTCTTGAAATTGAATTGTTATGACTTATTGGAAATGCATGATAATTGTGATTATGTTATAACTTGAAAGAGGTTATAACATTTTGAATTAAATGAAAAGAAGAAAAAGCATGAAAGTATGAGCATGTGATAAAATGAATATGTGCTTTTGTTTGGGCAACAGAGGAACCCGTTTTGTTAGTCACGTGCACGTTGACCCATAGCCTTCTCCGGTTGCTCGCTTGAGGCCACGAGATCCTGAGAATTCAGACTCATTTTGTTCACGAAATAAACTTCTGTTTCTCTATTTCGTTCCACGGAACTCTCAAACCATTTGTTTGTGCATTGCATCTTTAAATTATTAAGTATGAAGCATTTTGAATGTTATATGTTATGAGTTTTGAGCTAAATTAATGAATGCTTAAACTGCTGGATACATATTACATATCTATATGTATGTGTACATATGCTTGACTTTGGTCAATTGCCAATGGCTATGAATATATTAGTCACTGAGCTATATTGCTCACCTCACCATTCCCTCTTCAGGTGCAGAATGAGAAGGTTAGCAATCCTTGCAAGGCATTGAAAACTTCAAGATATTAGAAAATTTGTAACTAAGTTAGTGATTTTTGGATAGCTTTATAAACATATCAAACATTGAGCATCCCTTTGTATTTGTATTAAGCTACTGATGAGCATGTTGATATGTAATTAAAGCTAGGCTCAAATTGTGTTTGGATTAGCTAATGAAATATGATTGCTTTTGCTTGTGATTTTCCAAGTCTTACATCACATATTTCAAGTCAACCATAGGGGTAAAATTCGTGTTCTGACTTCAGGGAAAAATCTGGATTAATCTAGGCTGAATTAGACAAAATTGTCTTTTAGAAGGTTATAGATTATCTTTCTAGCTTTCCAACGGTATATAGTATGAGATTTTTGGACATCGAAAAAGAAAGTTATGATCTAAATAAGTGGAGATGCTCTACAGAGTGTAGTTAGTGATTTAGAACTTTTGGTGATGTGAGAAAGAGCCTATAGGAAGCCTATCGTCTGGTGCCTATCATCTGGTGCACTGTAGACTGAATCGTCTGGTGCACTGTAGACTAGATCGTCTAGTGCACTGTAGACCTATCGACTGGTCCAATTCTAGATGATAGAATCTATCTTCAAGGTCTTCATGAAAGTTGTAGATCTTGAAGTCCTCTTTCGAATCATCTTAGAACGACCTTAATCTGGCATCTCTAGATAAAGTTATGACAATTTTTCTGATTCGTCTAACCCTTCGTTTGGTTTCATCTGACCCTATCGTCTGATCCAATTTTGACCCTCTATACAATAGAATCTATCTTCAAAGTCTTCATAAAAGTTGTATATCTTGAAGTTCTCTTTCAAACCATCCAAAGCTCACCTTAATCAGATATCTCTAGGGAAAGTTATGACAATTGTTCCAAATCGTCTGGCCCTTCGTCTGGTTTCGTCTAACCTTTCATCTAGCCTATCGTCTGGTCCAATTTTTACCCTCTAGATGACATATCTTATCTTCAACGTCTTCATGAAAGTTGTAGATCTTGAAGCCCTCTTTTAACCAACCAAATAACACCTTAATCCAATATCTCTAAAGAAAGTTATGACAATTGTTCCAAATCATCTGGCCCTTCATCTGGTTTCATCTGATCTTTTATCTCGCCTATTGTCTGGTCCAATTTTAACCCTCTATATGATAGATTACATTTCCAATTCTTAATGAAATTTGTAGATCTTCAAGTCCTCTTTCTGACCATCCAAAGAACTCTTTAATCCGATATCTCTAGAGAAAGCTATGACAATTGTTCCAAATTGTCTGGCCCTTCATCTAGTTTCGTCTGACCTTTCATTTGGCCTATTGTCTAGTCCAATTTTGACCCTCTAGATGACAGAATATATTTTCAAAGTCTGCATGAAAGTTGTAGATCTTGAAGTCCTCTTTTGAATCATATAAAGAACGCCTTAATCCGATGTTGCTAAAGAAAGTTATGACAATTGTTCCAAATCATCTGGCCCTTCGTCTGGTTTCGTCTGACCTTTCGTCTGGTCCAATTTTGACCCTCTGGATGACGGAACCTATCTTCAAGGTCTTCATAAAAGTTGTAGATCTTGAATTCCTCTTTCAAACCATCTAAGAATGACCTTGATTCTACATATATGGAGAAAGTTATGGCAATCGTTCCAAAATAGGTTTAATATGGTTGAGAACAAGTACTGTTTCTGTTAAATGTCTTCAAATGCTAGGCTCCGGAAGCGGGATCCAGCAACTAGAGTATTCACACATAGGGATTTTTTATATTTGTGGTGTATAGTTCGAAAGAGACCATGTTACCTAGGTTATGTTTTTATATGTATTTGGAGAAAATAAATAATATAAACTATGGTACAATAAGTGGAGGCTCTTATCTAACTAGATTGGTGAAAAACCTAGATGTTTTTTATTCTCTTTCAATCCTAACTGTTAGATCCGTATAGGTATTGTCGACCTTGAGATAATAAATTGTATAGAATTTGTTAGGAAGTTAAGTAACACTTATGTTCTTTTAGGTAGAAAGGGAACTGAGGTCCTTAAAAAAAAAAGATCAACATAGGAGAGAGTGGTGATAGAGCTAGTAGCTAAAGCAACTTAGGAGGGAGAGATGCTAGACGAGCCTAGAGAGGCCAAGCCTTCTCCACAACAGCTGCTTTAGGAAAGGATTGGAAGAATGGTTCACCACATGGAGACCAAGATGCATAATTAAAACTATAATCTATATAGACTACACAGGCAATTAGGAAGAATAAAGCAGTAGTTATATGCTTACTTCCAACATGTAGGATATACAAATCCACCTTTATAATCTTTGACGATATCAGAGCAGGACAGTGATATTGAGACCTAATATGCTACTAATTAAGCTTTTATTTACCTTTCTAACATTTAAACTTTGTACATTTTAAGGATTTTAATATGCTTGTGTGATCTTTAACTATATTTTTAATTTAGTTATGTTATTGTTTTTATATTTTTAATTTAATTTTATTTAGTTTAATATTAAGTTCCACTTGATTTTTCTTATTTTCGTTAGTTATGTTGTTTCCAAGGTAGAAATAATGTCTAGATGATAATTATAAGTACCTTGGAAAACAGACAATAACTAGGAGCCAAAGCCAAAGAAGTTTCCTATACCTTTTCATTTCTTTATTTTCTATTTATTGTCCTCGATATTTTATGTTTATTCTCCATATTTCACATAATGAGGACAATATGCAACATAAGTTTGAGGAGAAAATTGATGATTCAGAGGCCATATTTATTATACTTATCAATTTTATTATATTTAGTTTAAAATGAAAAAATCAGAGTAAGCATAAATAAATTTACTCTAGTAGCTTTAACCTAGGTGAAACAGTTGAATTTGTAAAGTAGTACTAGCAATTATTTGAAGTAGTGACCTAAATAAGCAACCAAAAGCATCATAATAAGATATTTTCTTTAGCATCTTAATGTTATACGACTTTTCAAATAAACCTCTAAATGCCCTTTTATTAGTTTAAATTTAGTGTTATACTTTTTTGTTAATTTGGGTTTTTGAAATGTTTAAAAGTTAAAGCATCTTTCTCATGTATATGCATTTAGTTGAATTTTGTAAATTAAGTTACTGTTTATAGGATTATTAAGGTAAATTAAATTGATTTATGGCTCAACGCAAGTATCTAAAAGCCTAATTGATTGATGAACATTACATCTAAATATATGATGATGGACAGTCTTAATTACTATAATTGATTTTTTGAATTCTTTCTTAGAATTGCTACATTTTAAAGTTAAATTGTTGGAATTATTTTGTTTGAGGAAAAACAAAAGTTTAAGTATAGGAATATTTAATAAACATGACATATGTATATATTTTCTTAAATATTTTGTTTATTTTGTTTTCTTTCAAAGAGTTCTCAAAACCTTTTTCTTTCTTGTATGTTAATTTGAAATAGCCTCTTTATTAATTAGAAGTAAAGTTATGTATTATGGACCTCCCCAGACCTCATCTCTCAGCGAGATTTCTCCTAGAATATTATTGTTATTTTTATTGTTTCTAAAGTATTTTACTTAATTTTTATACTAAATCACCTTTTTTCTATCTTTTCAAATAATCATATAAATTGGACATTAAGATGATATTATTCAAGAATTAAAGGTGATTCTGATTAAAAGCATGAACAGTTTATAATTAGTCAAAGCATACAGTTAGGTCCATTCTTAAATACCAGCTTGCATCCTAGAAGAACTAAGTACAATAAGTGACACGACCTTAGCCACGACTACGTAGGAGATTTTGCGCGAGTAAAAGAGGAAATAGTGTGAACCATGATTAAGGGACACAACTATTCCAGAGGTTGTTTATTCATCTTCAAGAGAACAATGAGATCTATGACTTAGATACACGATCGTGCTAGAGGCCATATCTGTCACCCCAAAAAAAATTATGATTAAGGGACACAACTATTCCAGAGGTTGTTTATTCATCTTCAAGAGAACAATGAGATCTATTACTTAGATACACGATCGTGCTAGAGGCCATATCTGTCACCCCAAAAAAAATTGAAGGTAAATGCTCTGGGTCATAACAAAGTGGAAAACTATAGCGTTGGCAAAGTACAACTTATTTAAAGGCAAAAACTCTATTTCTTTTGGGACTTTAGTTGTATTTTAGAGAAATCATTTTTAAAAAACATTCTTTCTCTATAAAAGCTAGGCGTAGTCTTCAGAAGGCTTCTCTAACTCTTAAACATTCAATTTTAACCTATTTTTACTATAGAATCAAGATCCAAACAGTATCTCAAAAGATCAAGTTGCTGGAGAATTTAGGGAGTTCATCTAAATTCACTTCTACCATGATTATCTGTTTTTATCATTTGATTTGGTTATTTTAAACACACTTTATGGATAAAACAATTTTCTATATTTGGATAGGAGAAATGCTAGTGGTTATTTTTGTATAGATTTGATAAGTAGAAATCATAGCATATTTTATACCCTTATTTTATATTATTTACATAATACATTTGAGCTAAATTATTGCATTTTTTAATTAACTATTCAAGCTATTTATTTTATATTTTTTTTTTAAAAAAGGTTTAAATTGTACTAAATATTTTTTATAGGCTTAGTGGATTTTAAAAAAAATTAGAAAAAATTCAACCCAAAATAAGCAACCAAAAATGACACAGTAAAAGAGCAAAAACACAAGTCCAAAATGTTAGATAAAAAGCCCAAATGCAGCGACAGCAAGATCAGTACAAACAAACAACACAGTAGATAGCCTATGACCTAGCAATTGACAGCACTAAAACGACACAACTGGGAGCAACAAAACACATCAATGGAAGCATGCACAAGCAAAACGACATAACAGCAGCCCACCTAAAAAAAAACGCAGCACGTAGGAAAAGAAGAATCCAGAGGAGAACACGCCGGCAGCAAAACAGAGTCCAAAAGAAAGAAAATGCACTAAATAAGAAGAAAGAAGAAAATGTAGCGTAAACAAACCAAGCAGCAGAAAGAAGGCCAAAATGCACAGGAGAGGCAGGAGTAAAACAAAGCGAAGAATAAAAAGCCAAAAAGTAGAAAACAAGCAAAAACACTGAAGAATATAAAAAGAAAGCAGTCAGTACCAAATCCTTTCAAAATAGAAGAGATAAGCTGGAAGCCTATCATATATCCAGTTACTTGCAACATTTGCGAATTTTTTAGAGGCTAGAAAAATGAAGCAGTAGTTGAGGAGAAGGGATAAGCAAGTAGTCCACGAAAGGGTCAGAGTTCCTGTAAGGCTCTATCATCCATCCAAGGCGATTGAGGCTAGGAATTGTATCAAGGAGCATCTGGGTTGACAAGGAATTAATTCCCACCTATTTTAAGCTACTTCAAGCTAGGTGGAGGGATTTTTCAAACCTTAAAAGAGCTGGTCCAGGGTCTGAAATTAAAGCACTTCAATGAGTTTTCCTTGAAACCTTTATTCCTTTTGTTTATGATTTCATATGCCTAGTTGATTCTAATTGTTAATTTTAGTTTAGAAATGCATTTTAAATATTTGGATTATTAATTTACTGAATTAATTGGCTTATTATTAAGTTAATTTAATAGTTATACAAGGCATGAATTCTTTGATTTCTAGTTGATGTTCTATATACGATTGAGATGTCCTTGATTTTGTGAATGTGAGGTTTAAAGCATTAATTTACAATGCCTTCTATGAGCTAAAATTTTCTTGTTCTTCCAATAGATTATCGTTGGCAAGGTATCTCATAGTTTATAATATGCTTTGAGTTGAGATTGGCTCTAAAAATTAAAAGGAGACAAGTAAGAGGTAGCTAGTTAGTTTTCTACGCTTAACCTATTAAATAACTCGGATGATCCAAGTATATCAAGTTGCCTCGTTAAACCAAAATTTAAACATGCTTTTTCATTTGAAAATATTATTTTAGATTTATATTTTATTTCTTTGATTTCTATATTTAATTTGATTCATTTTAAACATCAAACACGCCCCCCCCCCCCCCTCTCTCTCTCTCCAGCTAACTCATTTTGTATATATATTAGCTTGGCTAAATTTAACTTCTTATTTTAATTTTGAATTTATTAATAAATTTAGTATAGAGCAAATAAGAGTCAATCCCACAAGGAAAGTTAATTTACTAATTTAATTTATTAATTATAAATCTTTCAAGAGAAATAATTACATTATAATAATTTAGCTTATATGAAAAGAATTCTGAAACAAAATATAAACACATAATATCCTCTTTAATCCACATAAGTAAGATACAACATCAAAACGTAAAATAAATTATAATACATTATTAGAATCACACAATCAATATTCAAACCTAAAAATTATTTTATTTGTCAAAAAATCATGTTCGTCAAAATATATATATATAAAAAGTTGGAATGTTTTTTAGTGATGATACCTAGTTATATAAATCCTCACATATAAGTTTAATCTTATTAATGAGTTGAAATTAGGAAAAAATCAAAAACTCGAACAATTGTAATAATGAAACCTATAAATTTAGCTAAGCTAATAGGTATATACAAAGTGAGTGGGGGTGTTTGATGTTTAAAACGAATCAAATTAAATCTAGAAATCAAATAAATAAAACATAAATCTATCCTAATATTTTCAAATGAACAAGCATGTTTAATTTTAGTTTAACCATGCAACTTGATATGCTTAGATCATCCGATTTATTTAATAGGTTAAGTGTAAAAAACTAACCAGCTAGCTCTTATTTCCTTCAATTTTAAAAATTGAACCAGCTCAGTCCTAACTCAAAGTGCATTATGACATAAGAGATACACAACCACTAATAATTTATTCGAAGAACAAATAAATTCCAACTCATACAATGCATTATGGCTTAATGCTTTATACGTCACATTCATATAATCAAGGACGTCTCCAATCACATAAAGATCTTGAATTAGAAATCAAAGAATTCATACCTTGCATAAGTATTAAATTAACTCGATAATAAGTCAATTAATTCAAAAAATTAATAATCCAAATATTCAAATTGCATCTCTAAATTGAAATCAAGTAAGCATAGGAAATCCTATCAAAGGAGTAAAGGTTTCAAGAAAACTCATTAAAGTGCTCCAATTTTAGACCCAGGACTAACCCTTTTTAAAGTCTAAAAAATCCGTCCACTAACCTTGAACCAGCTTAAAATTGGTGGGAATTGATTCCCTATCAACCCAGACGCTCCTTGATATAATTCCTAGCCTCAACCGCCTTGGATGGATGATAGAGCCTCCCAGGAACTCTCACCCTTGGGTAGACTACTTGCTCATTCTTTTTTCCTCAGTTACTGCTTTGTTTATATTACCTTTAAAAAAATCACAAATGTCACACGTAACTGGATCTGTGATAGGCTTTTAGCTTATCTCTTCTATATATTTTGAATGGATTTGGTGCAAAAAACGTCGAGTGGGTGAGTCTCCTTCTCCCCCCATCCCCCCCGGTGCTACTTTCTTTTCATCTTCTTCCGCGTTTTTGTTTGCTTTCTACTTTTTGGCTTTTTATTCTCTGTTGCATTTTAGTCCTGTCTCTGTTGTGCATTTTGGCCTTCTTTATGATGTTTGGCATGTTAGGCCGCGTTTTCTTCTTTCTTCTTATCTGCTACTCTTTCTTTCCTTTGGACTTTACATTTTGCGACTGGCATGTTCTCCTCTGGACTCATCTTTTCCTAGGTGTTGCATTTTTATTCTTGTGAGTTGCTACTATATCATTTTGCTTGTGCTTGTTTCTGCTGATGTGTTTTGTTCCTCCCGATTGTATCATTTTGGTTTTACCTACAATTGGTTCATAGGCTGTCTGTTGTGTTGTTTGCTTGTGTTGATCTTATTATTGTTGCGTTTCGATTTTTTATCCAACATTTTGGACTTGTGTTTTTGCTATTTTACTCCATCGTTTTTTACTGCTTCTTTTAGGTTAGTTTTCTTCTAGATTTCTTTCTTTAAGTTCATTAAGCCTATATGAAAATATTTAGTACAATTTAAAACTTTTTAGAAATAAAATATAAAATTAAATAGCATCAAAAATTAATAAGAAAATGCAATAATTTAACCCAAATATGCTATGTAAATCATAAAAAATAAGGGTGTAACTATAATTTCTACTTATTAGGATGTGTTTCTATAGGTTACCTTTGTTACTCTTATTAATTTGTTCATATTTTAGCCTTATTGGTTGTTCATATTGGCACCTAAATTTTGCTTTAATTTACTTATAGATGACTTTGAGAGAGTCTTCTTGTAAATGGATCATGAGTTAGATAAAGAGGATTGAAGGAGGTACTCAAGAGAGACCTAGGTGATCTTCCTAGTGTTAGGGTGAAATATTTAACAGGATTTCAGAGAATTTAATACATTCAAAGGAGTGTTAGCAACGGTAGACATATGTGTTAACTAATCCATGAGTAGATGGTTATAACTCAAGAGATTATAGTTTCAATGTCAATACAGTCTTATCGATCCACAAAATATATCCATTATAGGTTAATTAAATCATGAAGACAAAAGTGATACTAGGGAAAGCACTCATCTATACATAGTCATTTGATTGCATTCTCTTTTGATTAATTGTCTTATTGTTTATTTCTTTAACTAGTGTTTTTTATTCTATAAATCCTTAAAAACTAACTTTTTATTTATTATTTTTATACTAGTTAATAGTATTTAAGTTTTCCTACCCATACTAATTCTTTATAGGATTGATATTTTACTTACCACTATAATGCTTATCAATGATTAGTGAACTTACCTAGTTAGTGAGTGATAGATTTATAATAGGAAAAACTTTGGAAGCATTAAAAATATATATCAACTATAAACTCGCTATAACATCCCATCACCTGTGGGAGGCTAGAATAGTAAATATGAGTGATTAATGAGAGCTTAGAAATGTATTTTTCCATGCTTATGCATAATATGTCATACATATACACATGAATAATGAAAGTTTTGTACATGAAAATAATTGTATATGCATTAATGAATGATCTCGGGTATAATTGAATTGAATTGGGATTTCTGGAAATTTAGTGAATTTTGAATTTATCTATGTTGAAAATATTATTGGTTAGTAGGATTGTGAGAATTGTGAATTTCGGTGAATTTAGGATTTATTTCAGAATTTATAGAGTATTATGAAAAATAGGGAAAAGAGATCAAAAGAAGATTTGGAGATAGTTGGATTGTAAGATGAGCGTTAAGAGAGTTAGTTTCAAAAGAAACTAAGTTAGAGCTTAGACCATAGGAAACTGACAAGTGTTGACTTGCTTTTGTACTTGTGTTAGAAGTAGGCTACTATTATCTGAGAGTTAAAAGGTTAAGTTTTGTCCAGTTAACTTCTTCATAATCACCTTCTTCGAATTTTCTTCAAACATACAGAGTTTTCCATCAAAATCCTTCTGAGGGATTTCCTTACTTTTCTTTTTTCCTAAACCAATCCCACCTTGTTATTATATATTCAGTCCTAAGGAAAACCAGAAGTTGGTTAGTGCTCACAGTGGTTTACGTAATTTTTTATGGAGTTAGGGCTTGAAGATAGTTGAAGCTTTTGGAGTCTTCAGCAAGTAAGTAGTGAATAAAATTGTTAGAGTTGTAGATTTTTGAAATAAAGTTGATAAATTTATTGTCAGTGCATGATCATGGCATTTATGTATATTTATATTCTTGAACACTGTGTTAAGGGGATGAAAATTGTGGATATGGTGTTATTTGGTTTTTGATGGATTGTTCGTAATCAGATGATGTGGAAATGGTTCTTGGAATTGAAGTAGCAACGAAATGATGTATTGGATTAGTATAGAGAATTAGATATGGAAAGGTGATATGCTCTATTTTTTCACTGAGCATGTATGAATATATAGGTGTTTATACGTGAGTTAATGAAAACTTAGAGATGTTCAAGAAAAAGATTTTTGAGTTGAGGAGGATAGACGAATCATCTGTGATGACGTCACTTCATCTGTGATGACGTCATATCATCTGTAGAGACGTATCGTCTTAGGTTGACTTCTGCTTTGTCGTAAGTAGACTATCTGTAGTGTCTTAGGTTGACTTTTGCTTCGTCTGTAGTTGAACATCTGTATCATCTTAGGTTGATTTATGCTTCGTCTTAAGTTGACCATCTATATCGTTTTAGGTTGACTTCTGCTTCGTTTTAAGTTGACCATCTGTATCGTCTTAGGTTGACTTCTGCTTTGTCTTAAGTTGACCATCTGTATCGTCTTAAGTTAACTTTTGCTTCGTCTTAAGTTGAGTCTGATTCATCTGCTTCTTGCATTCGTCTGCTTCTTGCATTCTTCTGCTTCTTGATTCGTCTGCTTCTTGCATTCATCTGCTTCTTTCATTTGCCTGCTTCTTGCATTCGTTTGCTTATTGCATTCGTCTGCTTCTTAATTTGTCTGGTTCTTGCATTCATCTGCTTCTTGATTCGTCTGCGTCTGCTTCTTCTGCTATCTGCTTCGTCTTATATGGACAAAACCTTGTTTGATTCTTTCAGCCATAACTCTATCGTCCAACCTCCAAATGACCTGATTTTTGAAGTATTGGATTCATAACACATTTCTCTACTTCTGCATATAAATTATATCTTTTGTTTTTGACTCAAAAAAGGATTAATATAATCAAAGTAAGGGTATTGGTTGGAAGAGCATGAACTGGATATTTTACTGAACATGTTCCTGTATTTTGATGATATCTTGATCTGTAGGATTCCAAATGAGATGATTTTTAATTTGAAGTAAACTAGAGAAATAGGAATGCAGATTACATGAAGAATCTAAACTATGATTCAGTCTTTAAGATGTTCAATTTCTGTATGGAAGTTGTACATAGTCAACTATTTTTATTAAAAATAGTCTGAAAATGTTTGAGGTATATCTTCCCAATTACTGAACCAAATTGAGTGATTTTAATGTCAATGGAATCATAAGACATAGAGGAACACTTTTCTAGAAGAGAGTATGACCAAATTACATCAGTTTCACTTTCTAATTGAACGTAAATAGTAGACGCGAAAGTGGGACTTGGAAAAAGCTGAAGTGATTCAATGAGAAATGAATTGAGATTTTTAATAGTTTTAGAGAAGCATAAGCCTAAGTATAAATTATACTTAGATGAGTTTTGTTATAAGAATGATTTTGTGATGAAATTGATGGAATAAATACCAAGGATTGTAATGAACATGCATTGTACATATTTCATTTCATACATGTGCATTATTGAACAATTATATATATATATATATATATGTTGTTTAATATAGAGGATCAAATTGAGCACCATCCTCCAGACATTGTCGGGACTTTGAGGTAATAGCTTTGGGAGCAACTTATGAGTAACCTAGATGGTCTCACTTAATTACTTGTTTGCGTAGATTATGTTTTGTATGATAAATGATTGTGTTTGAATGTGGATTTCGGACAGAAGACCCAATAACTGTGTAATGTAGATTGAGATATTGAAGTGCTGCTTGAATGTGAATGTGAAGTCCTATGTGCTTTATAATGTTATTGATTGTGATACATGCATTCCATTTATGAATGCATAATCAGATAATGGCAGTTATGATCAGAGTAGCCACCGATTAGAGCTTAAAGCTCAACGAGTGAAAAAAAAAATCTCGAGCTCAAACAATGATTAAGAGCCTAAGGCTCACTATGTATAATGAGCCTTGTATCCTCATCGGATAAGGGATAGTTATTAATGAGCCTAGTATCTAAATGAATACGGGACAATTCAGACACTAGGTCACAACAATGTAATAATTGGAAGAATGTCTCATGAGCATTTTATATGCATTCTGTTAAGTATGCTTGATTGATTGAAAGGCATAATTGCTTATGCTTAAGTGAAAATGTGATACTAATACAAAGTGCAATTTCTTGAAATAATTGTTATGTGAAATGAAGTGTTGCATGAATTGAGTGAACTATCGATGATGGTTACCTCATTGAGTTTGCAAAACTCACCAAAATTGCAACATTGTCTTTTCAGGACCAAGAGATGGCTCTAACTACTGAGAGGCTTCACCAGCCGTGTAAATTGTGATTAGCAAGAGAAGTCATGGCTCAAAGGTCGATCATTTGGGATTTTTGGATAGCTTAGATAGATTTGACATATCTTCCTCTTTCTTGTAGTACTTTTATACTAGGTTTTGTTAATGTACTTGTAGTAATGGTTGAAAGATACAATGTAGACTTTCGGTTTTTGAGAATTAAAATGAGGAAAAGTTGGTTTCAAAAATATTGTAATTTTCTTATGATGCTAATAAGTGAATTATTGATACCATGCCATGTGAAGTGAACGTAGTGATCGAAAGTAGCTTGCCTTTATTGTAGAATATGTATTGGAATGATCTCTAGGCATCCCGGTGCATACCCTGCGATAAGGGGGTGCTACATGTAGGTGGTATCAGAGCATGGTTGGCATCTGTTGGGATATATAGGAATTTTAAGCATAAAATATCGTAAGAAATGCGGATAATGATTGAAGTTATTGTTTATTATAGGTCATCCGTCCTAGGTGATCAGATTGATCAACCAGCTGACCAAGGATCGGTAAGAGCCAGTAGGGAGTCCTCGGTGTCTCGATCAGAGAAGATGCCTCTTAGAGTTCCCAAGAGAAGGGAGAGGAGGTATGATAGGCTGCAGAAGCAGGGAGCTGTGGACTTCTATGACAGCACAAACCCTGCTAAGGCCGAGGGATGGTTAGAGAGGACAGAGAGGGTGTTGGACCCCGAACTTTTGGTGAAAATTAGAAATATTTAAATGAATTTAAATGAGAAAGAATTTGGTGAGAAAATTTATGAATTTAAGGAAATTTGATGAATTTAAGAAAAAATTATGAGAAATGAATTGTTTAATTTTGAGGACTTCGATATTTG